>JAXIVJ010012346.1:0-40640 GCA_036785665.1 Chirona hameri | reverse complement strand
TCTGTATGTGTAATGTGTATGTGTATATGTGTATGTGTATGTGTATGTAATGTATGTGTATATGTGTATGTGTATGTGTATGTGTATGTGTATGTATGTGTATGTGTATAGTAATGTGTATGTGTATAGTGTATGTGTATGTGTATGTGTATGTGTATAGTGTATGTGTATGTATATGTATATGTAAGGTATGTGTATAGTGTATAGTGTATAGTGTATGTGTATGTGTATGTGTATGTGTATGTGTATCGTGTATGTGTATATGTATGTATATGTGTATGTATGTGTATAGGGTCTTTGTATATGTATTGTGAATGTGTATCGTGATGTGTATGTGTATGTGTATGTGTATGTGTATGAAGTGTATGTGTATGTGTATGTGTTGTGTATGATATAGTGTATGTGTACTGTGTATTGTGTATATGTGTATGTGTATGTGTATGTGTATGTGTATGTGTATGTGTATGTGTATGTGTATGTGTATGGTGTATGTGTATGTGTATGTGTATGTGTATGTGTATGTGTATGTAGTATGTGTATGTGTATGTGTATGTGTATAGTGTATGGGTATGGTATGTGTATGTGTAGTGTATGTGCTATGTGTATGTGTATGATGTATGTGTATGTGTATAGTGTATGTGTATGTGATATGTATATGTGTATGTGTATGTGTATGTGTATGTGTATGTGTATAGTGATATGTGTATGTGTATAGTGTATGTATAGTGTAATGTATGTGTATGTGTATGATGTATGTGTATGTGTATGTGTATCGTGTATGTGTATGTGTATGCTTGTATGATGTATGTGTATGTGGTATAGTACACTGGTATATGTATGTGTATGTGTATGTGTATTAGTATGTGTATAGTGTATGTGTATGTGTATGTGTATGTGTATATGTATGTGTATGTGTATATGTGTATATGTGTATGTATGTATGTGTATGTCTAGTGTATGTGTATTGTGTATGTATGTGTATGTGTAAGTGTATCTGTATGGTATGTAGTATGTGTATGTGTATGTGTATGTAGTATGTGTATGTAGTATAGTGTATGTGTATGTGTATATGTGTATGTGTATAGTGTATGTATGTGTATATGTAATGTATAGTGTATGTGTATATGTAGTATTGTGTATGTGTATGTATGTGTATGTGTATGTGTATGTGTATAGTGTATGTGTATAAGTGTATAGTGTATGTGTATGTGTATAGTGTATAGTGTATGTAGATGTATGTGTATTGTGTATAGCTGTATGTGTAGTGTATGGTGTATGTGTATAGTGTATGTGTATGTGTATGTGTATCGTGTATAGTGTATGTGTATGTGTATCGTGTATGTGTATGTGTCATGTGTATCGTGTATCGTGTCGTGTTGTGTATGTGAATGTGTATGTGTATGTGTATGTGTATGTGTATGTGTATGTGTATCGTGTATGTGTATAGGTGTATGTGTATGAGTGTATGTGTGTATGTGTATGTGTAAGTGTATGTGTATGAGTATGTGTATGTGATGTGGTGGTCGTGTATCGTGATGTGTGTATGTGTCTGTGTCTGTGTATGTGTCTGTGTATGTGTATGGTGTATGTGTATGTATGTGTATGTGTATGGTGTAGGTGTAGTGTATGTGTATGTGTATGTGTATGTGTCGTGTCTGTGTATGAGAGTATGTGTATGGTGTACTGTGTATGGATATGTGTATGTGTATGTGTATGTGTATAGTGTATGTGTATGTGTATGTGGTATGTGTATGTGTATGTGTATGTGTATAGTGTATGTGTATGTGTATGATAGTGTATGTGTATCGTGTATAGTGTATCTGTTGTATGTGTATGTGTATGTGTATGTGTATGTGTATGTGTATGTGTATGTGTACGAGTATGTGTATGTGTATGTGTATGTGTATGTGTAATGGTGTAAGTGTAAAGTGTATGTGTATGTGTATGTGTATCGTGTATGTGTATGTGTATGGTATGTGTATGTGTAACTGTTTACTGTGTATGTATGTGTATGTGTATGTGTATGTGTATGTGTCTGTGTATGTGTATGTGAATGTGTATGTGTATAAGTGTATGTGTATGTGTATGTGTATCGTGTATGTGTATGTGTATGTGTATGTGTATGTGTATGTGTATGTGTATGTGTATGTGTATAGTGTATGTGTATAGTGTATGTGATGTATGTGTATGGTAGATAGTGTATCGTGTATGTGTATGTGTATGTGTATCGTGTATGTGTATCGTGTATGTGTATGTGTATGTGTATACGTGTATGTGTATGTGTATGTGTATGTGTATGTCTGTGTATGAGTATGTGAATGTGTATGTGTATGCTGTGGTATGTGTATGTGTACTGTGTATGGTATGTGTATGTGTATCGGTGTATGTGTATAGTGTATGTGTATGTGTATGTGTATGTGTATGTGTATGTGTATGTGCTGTATATGTGTCTGTGTATGTGTATAGTGTATGTGTATGTGTATGTGTATGTGTATGAGTATGTGTATGTGTATGTGTATCGTGTATGTGTAAGTGCTGTATGTGTATGTGTATGTGTATGTGTATAGTCGTATGTGTATGTGTATGTGTATGTGTATGTGTATAGTGTATGTGTATGTGTATGTGTATAGTGTATCAGATGTATGAGTGTATGTGTATCGTGTATCGTGTATGTGTACGTGTATGTGTATGTGTATGTGTATCGTGTATGTGTATAGTGTATGGTGTATGTGTATGTGTATGTGTATGGGTGTATGTGTATGTGTATGTGTCTGTGTATAGTGTAATGTGTATAGTGTATGTGTATGTGTAACTGTGTATGTGTATGTGTATGTGTATCGTGTATGTGTATGTGTATGTGTATGGTGTACTGTGTATGTAGTATGTGTAATGTGTATGTAGTATGTGTCGTATAGTGTATGTGTATTGTGTTATGTGTATGGTGTATGTGTATCTGTGTATGTGTGGTATGTGTATGTGTACTGTGTACTTTGTATGTGTATAGTGTAATGTGTATAGTGTATCGTGTATGGTGTATGTGTATGGTGTTATGTGTATGTGTCTGTGTATGTGTATGTGTATGTGTATGTGTATGTGTATGGTCAGTATGTGTATGTGTATGTCGTATGTGTATCTGTGTATTGTGTAGTGTGTAATGTGTATGACGTATGTGTAATGTGTATCAGTGTACTGTGTATGTGTATGTGTATCGTGTATGTGTATGTGTATGTCGTATGTGTATGAGTGTATATCGTGTAATGTGTATGTGCTCTAGTGTATGAATGTAAGTGTATAAGTGTATGTGTATGTGTATCAGTGTATGTGTATGTGTATGTGTATGTGTATTGTGTATGTGTATAGTGTATGTGTATGTGTCTGTGTCTGTGTATGAGTATCGTGTATGTGTATAGTGTATAGTGTATGTGTATGTGTATCGAGTATGTGAATGTGTATGTGTATGTCGTGTACATGAGTTGGTTATGTGTATGGTATGTGTATGTGTATGTGTATGTGTATAGAGTCTGTGTATGTGTAAAGTCGAATGATACAGTATAGAGTATGTGTACTGTGTCATAGTAAGTAGTATAATATACATATACATATACATATACTATATACATATACATATACATAACATATACATATACATATACATATACATATACATATACATATACATATACATATACATATACATATACATATACATTATACATATATATATATATATATATATATATATATATATATATATATATATATATATATATATATATATATATATATATATATATATATATATATATATATATATATATATATATATATATATATATATATATATATATATATATATATATATATATATATATATATATATATATATATATATATATATATATATATATATATATATATATATATATATATATATATATATATATATATATATATATATATATATATATATATATATATATATATATATATATATATATATATATATATATATATATATATATATATATATATATATATATATATATATATATATATATATATATATATATATATATATATATATATATATATATATATATATATATATATATATATATATATATATATATATATATATATATATATATATATGTATATATATGTATATATATATATATATATATATATATATATATATATATATATATATATATATATATATATATATATATATATATATATATATATATATATATATATATATATATATATATATATATATATATATATATATATATATATATATATATATATATATATATATATATATATATATATATATATATATATATATATATATAATATATATATATATATATATATATATATATATATATATATATATATATATATATATATATATATATATATATATATATATATATATATATATATATATATATATATATATATATATATATATATATATATATATATATATATATATATATATATATATATATATATATATATATATATATATATATATATATATATATATATATATATATAATATATATATATATATATATATATATATATATTATATATATATATATATATATATATATATATATATATATATATATATATATATATATATATATATATATATATATATATATATATATATATATATATATATATATATATATATATATATATATATATATATATATATATATATATATATATATATATATATATATATATATATATATATATATATATATATATATATATATATATATATATATATATATATATATTAATGGGCGAGTCCAATTATTAAAGTTCGTCATGGACGAGACGCGTAGCGTCGAGTCTATGACGATTTTGCATCATTGGAAGAGCCCATGAATTGATTTATCATACAACTCAACAATTGAATTCCTTTTTTGCAAACCTTCGTTCAAGCCTCGCCCATAGCAAAGTAAGCATCCATTGACCCAGCGAGGATCACCTACTTTGAGGTCATCGAACTGCCCATGATTACATTCAAGAGACCATGACGAGATTTGATCATAGGCAGTTACAGATGAACATGTGTCTCTATGGAATGTGGTCTTTCAGTTGCATGATAATGATCAGCTGACATCATGTCGGCATTATCTGATATCATGTGGGCACGTGTTAACAGACGTGTACACCTTCTGAAGCAAATCTCCACCTAATGAGAAGCTGACGCGTCACTGATACAAAGCGCAAATATTATCAAGCACCATCTTCAAGAGCATAAGTCCAATCTTGGAACAGCTCCACCATGACTGCTGAGCAGCAACGGATGACATTCCATTCTGTCCGACTCTGTGAAAAGGGTAGCTCTCCCTTGGTATAGTTATTCAGCAGTCTGATTACTTCGTGAACTCGCTCTGCTTTCTGTCAAACTTGCCACAAAGGCTGAGATGAATGACGCAAAATAAATGGGAGAAAGTGGCGAGAACACCACAAAAAAAGAGAAGATTGGAGAAAACTTACACAGGTGGCTCGTTGGACGGCGGAGATATGCCAAAGATGAGCGAGACGATCGGGGGTGAATAGAATCCGAACCCAGCAAAGATATGGATGATGGAGTTGAAGGATGGAGAAGCAACGGAGGAAACTGTCAAAAGATAGACATGAAGGGAGATAATTCCATCATACAAAAACAAAAACGCAAATATTACTCTAAATCGAGCGAAGAAACAGAGCAAATGGAGAGGAAAAAAATCCATATATTTTTTATGAATGCTAATCAATTTCATTTATTTCTGGCGTTCACACATATCCCAAGTAACTCACATAATTTACCATCTTGTATTTGTAACTCACATCATTTTAAATACAGGTGCCACGGCCACTCCCACCACGATTCAGCAGCCTTCATCAGACACACCCTCCCCCAGCCCATCGTATCCTACGTTGAAAAGGCGCGTCAGTGTGTTTTAGGAGACAGAGCAAATCACTCACCTGTTCGGCCTTCTGGTGGAAGACGACGGCCAGCGCGAGGACGGTGGTGCGCTCGTCCAGACCGGCCGCCAGATCCTTCCAGCTCCGCTCCATACGGGACGCCACCTGACGGCGAGTACGGAAAGCAGCGTCATCAGACGGGGGCAGGATATTTCATCGAGTAACGGTTCGGCGCAGACGAGCTGCACACCTGACTAAGAGGGTAAATTGTGAAAACCTGGCAGATAGCATCACAGTGCCGCAGACGGGGCGCGGCACTACACGGCGCTCGCTGTTTCATTGACTGCATCCGCAGCCAGCACCATCGCACCCAATCGTCCAATACTTTAGTCCAGCTCACATCCAAAGAGCATTTACACTCACACCTAACGGGATCACAATGCTCAAATTAAGCTCAACTGAAAGCCGAGCACGTAGGTACACACAATGCAACCATCTTCAACAGCAAACAATATCTGTGTCGGCTTTTCATGAGCACATGAGCACACGTACACACACACACACACACACACACACACACACACACACACACACACACACACACACACACACACACACACACACACACACACACACACACACACACACACACACACACACACACACACACACACACACACACACACACACACACACACACACACACACACACACACACACACACACACACACACACACACACACACACACACACACACACACACACACACACACACACACACACACACACACACACACACACACACACACACACACACACACACACACACACACACACACACACACACACACACACACACACACACACACACACACACACACACACACACACACACACACACACACACACACACACACACACACACACACACACACACACACACACACACACACACACACACACACACACACACACACACACACACACACACACACACACACACACACACACACACACACACACACACACACACACACACACACACACACACACACACACACACACACACACACACACACACACACACACACACACACACACACACACACACACACACACACACACACACACACACACACACACACACACACACACACACACACACACACACACACACACACACACACACACACACACACACACACACACACACACACACACACACACACACACACACACACACACACACACACACACACACACACACACACACACACACACACACACACACACACACACACACACACACACACACACACACACACACACACACACACACACACACACACACACACACACACACACACACACACACACACACACACACACACACACACACACACACACACACACACACACACACACACACACACACACACACACACACACACACACACACACACACACACACACACACACACACACACACACACACACACACACACACACACACACACACACACACACACACACACACACACACACACACACACACACACACACACACACACACACACACACACACACACACACACACACACACACACACACACACACACACACACACACACACACACACACACACACACACACACACACACACACACACACACACACACACACACACACACACACACACACACACACACACACACACACACACACACACACACACACACACACACACACACACACACACACACACACACACACACACACACACACACACACACACACACACACACACACACACACACACACACACACACACACACACACACACACACACACACACACACACACACACACACACACACACACACACACACACACACACACACACACACACACACACACACACACACACACACACACACACACACACACACACACACACACACACACACACACACACACACACACACACACACACACACACACACACACACACACACACACACACACACACACACACACACACACACACACACACACACACACACACACACACACACACACACACACACACACACACACACACACACACACACACACACAACACACACACACACACACACACACACACACACACACACACACACACACACACACACACACACACACACACACACACACACACACACACACACACACACACACACACACACACACACACACACACACACACACACACACACACACACACACACACACACACACACACACACACACACACACACACACACACACACACACACACACACACACACACACACACACACACACACACACACACACACACACACACACACACACACACACACACACACACACACACACACACACACACACACACACACACACACACACACACACACACACACACACACACACACACACACACACACACACACACACACACACACACACACACACACACACACACACACACACACACACACACACACACAACACACACACACACACACACACACACACACACACACACACACACACACACACACACACACACACACACACACACACACACACACACACACACACACACACACACACACACACACACACACACACACACAACCAGCGACCGTAAGCGTGACCGACCTCCCCACACAGGCGTAGCCGACGTAGAGGGCGTAGCTGACCCGCTGCCCGCTGTGTCTGGCTTGGAGGCGGCCCAGCTCAGAACCACCGTCTCACCTGTTGTATATGCTGGGAGGCGTAGTGGCCAGAGTCGATCAGTTTGGTGGCCTCAGTCAGGATGCGGTTCAAGTTGACGTACACATTCTGTCGGCGGGGAAGGAGGGGGTAGACACTGGTCATTGGGAACACCATTCTGTAAACGGGGAGCAGATACTTTAATAGGGATGCCATGCTCTAACCGGCGAGCAGTCAGCGGGGCCAGCTGGTCCGTGCGGGCACATCTCCAGTGGTTGATTTGTTTATTCACTGGGGTTTTATGGTGCGCCGACTACTTAAGGCATTTGACGACCAACTTCTCCGGTGGCCTGATATAATACAGCACAGCCAAAATGAAATACTGACTACAGCACTCATGTGTCTGTCGAATCGGACTCACTGCCAAACATGGCCAGTGGAAGTAACACTTCGGAGAAGAGCTAATAGCGAGAACAGCCAGGCTACTGATGACTCGTAATCCAAACGAATCCTAAAATAGCCCCAACATTCGGCAATAAAGCCCCCCTGAAACCATAACACCGGCCGAGACGCGACCAGAATGGGACGATTTACTGGTGATACCGGTACCAATCCAATGACCCAGATCCAATGATCCCATCCAGCCATCCAATCCACAATCCAATCAATCCAAGGATCCAGACCCTGCCAGCTAGCGTGGGCGGCAGGACCAATCAACGGATACCTGCTACACAATGACGCCAACTTTAAATGCATTCTTCGAAAGCAAACACATGAGGTATTCAACCTAAAGCTTCCGCGGAGAGCATGCCCGAGGTGTTCGATACATTAACACCTCATGTGTTTCATGTATCGTAGTGACGCATGACGCAATAAATAGTGTGCTAAGTTTCGCTGGATTTTTACGCAACTGTGCGGCAAGTTTCGGTGAATGTTTTCACATGTCTGCTGGGCAGTTTCCTCACCATGGAGGAGAGCGCCGAGTGCGAATGGTGCTCCTGAAGCTGCTTGCTCTCACGGTGGGATCGACCGACGTCCACGTAGTTGTGCAGAAACTGGTCCCGCTTCTGTCGCACCGTCTGCATCACCTGGATGGCGGGAGTGATACCAATGTAATGGCGGGAGTGATAGGTCAGCTGACAAATGTAAGCACCAGCAGCCAGCAGGAAAGGCGACATAACTACCCAACAATCATGGAATAGCGACAGCACATGAAAAGGCACTCCAGGCGTATGTGTATGGCAAGTTTATTGCATTCAGAATTACCTAACAATGCCAAAATAAGGAACATACTGTTTTCGAAGGCACAAATGTCAACACTATCCACATTCTAATTTGCATCAGATCAACTTCAATAATCGACCACCAAGCTTTGCAAACAATGGATCAGAACTTCGCGGAATAGGTACGTGGGCTTTTATCAATCTAAAGAAAATAAAACGGCGATCAAAGGCAGCCGGCTGTAGAAACAGCCATTTCACTGATCACTGAGCTCAGCGGAGTAATGGAATGTCAACTTCGGCGGCATCAACCCTGGTCCTTGCTCAAACACACGGCAGAGGGCCGAGATTAAATTGAAGTGCTCGCGCGAGGGTATAATGAGTTCTGTTTCAATGCGGCTGAAAATGGTATCGCAATGGCTCCCCGGATCTTCCGCACCTGTGCTTTTCTCGTTCGAGGACTTCGAAAAGTATTCTCTCATAAAGGGAATTATCCTACCATGGCGAAGTTTTGAGATGAGTTAGTTTTAAGTCACCAATTAATAGTTGACACCACAGTGTTCCTTTGGAACCATTCAAAAGGGATGAATAGTCCCTGCCAGGCTGCCGTAGGCTGCCACCGTGCGTCAAGCCGCGTAGGATACATATAGCCGAGAAATCGTCCGGCAGATGAACGAATACGCCCGAGAAACCGTCCCGTGGTTCGACACGTCACTGGCCGTGTCCAGTCTACAGTCTGGCGGGCGGCGTGCCCACCTCGCTGGCGATTTCGCCGGCCCTGTGCGGACGATATGTTGCGCACGAGCGGCTGCAGCGCTCACAGTTGGCGCTAATGGCTCCATAGGAATAGTTTACGAGACTGCTCGGTGCTCATGCAGCCCTGAACTGAAAATAATCGCCTGAAAATCACGCTGGCGCAAACCAGGGAGCCGCTAGACGGTCGCTTGAAGTAACTATGGTCGGTGAGCTTTCGATGCTTGCGTGAAATTCAATGTGATTGAGTACTGCCTGATGCCTGAAAACGAACTCGATGCAAGTAGCTAGGGCCGAAGGCGTGAAAGCGGACAGACAACAGGCCTATCTACTTTCAGAGCACGACACCACACAACTAGCTTAAACAAACGGCTTCTCCGAGTTAATCTTGCAAGGCGCAGTCCCCATTTATCTGCCCAACGATGTCGCGTCCCTTGTTTGACTGTATCATGAAGGCATATCTCACCTCTTCCACCTCCTTCTCGAAGATTTTCAGCTGGAGCCCCTGGTCAAGTTCGTTCTTCTTGTACTGCCAGAGCTGCTGTAGATGTCGCTGAGTGATCTGCATTGTCTCCAGCGTGTGCAGGATCTGAGGGCGGCAACGACAGGATTGTCATGATACTTCGCAATCTGATAAACACCTAAATAACGCTGGATTCCGAAAATTTCGCTCAAGGAAATTCAAATTGAACATTGAAATGCTTCAGCTATACACATTATTATGGAAGCAAATTTTAGCAATGCCATTTCAAGACCTGAACAAAGGCATTGTAAATGCAGCCTATTGTATCCACCAAACACGCTTCATAGGAAGCCCTTACCGCAACCGCGAGTGATCTAATTGATACAACTTACTACTACCACGCTTGAATTGATGCAACTCCTGCCATAATTGCACTTGATTCCTTCCAGCTGCCTCCTCGCCCCTCCACCCCGCAGTGGGCCCACCACGCAGACAAGCCACGCTGGTTCCCTCTGCAGGCGCCATGAGCCGGGAACAGGAACGCTGACATGCCGACCGCCGGCTGGTATGCCCCGTGTCACTCAAACCTCCGCTCTGCTTTTGTTGCACGTGATAAATCGTCGGGCGGGCTCCGATATCAAACAAAAGTAAACGGCTAGGACACGTTGAGATAGCATGATTCCAATGAGCGCCGTGTAGAATGGCCCAACATGTGGTTTGTCGACCGAGGGCTACCATCAGCAGAGATCGCGTATTGATTTGATGAGCGTGTTCAGCACTGTATCGCTGCCTGCAGTGGCACGCACGCTTCGTCCATCGGTTACCAACGATATAATGAGCTACCCGCACCAGACATAGAGGCAAGGCCAGGCCTCTGGCTTTGAAGCTGAGGCTGAAGTCACAACAAAGACATTGCGCTGAAGCCGAAGGCGAAGTGACCTCTACATCAGAAATATCAAAGTCGAGGTCAAAATGAGTGGTTTCGAAATTGGAAGAAGAAAAAATCGCGAAGTCGAAGCCAGCGGCTTCGAAGTTCGCAAACGCAAAGCCAAAGCCGGAGCAACTTTGAGAAATAGTATTTGTGAAGCCGAAGTTGAAGATTAGTCGGATTCGTCCCACATATCTCCTGCCCTAGATCCCTTCAACCCCCCCCCCCCCCCGACTCACTCGGTAGCCTTTCCCACCGGCTGCAAATCCAACGCTGTATGCGGACCGCCACCCCCCGCGGCAGCCCACCGCGGGCCGCCCACCAGTGACCACGTGCACGATGCGGGCACCACGTGCTGCCACAGGGCCGCGTGTCAGCACGTGGGCTCCGCATTATCTGGGCTGCACAGCGCACAATGCCGACCGGCTGGCTGGCGACGACAGTCGCTAACCGATCACCCCGCCTACCCGGGCCGACCGGGCTACCTAGGACAGCTGGCCGGTGACGGCTGACCGGTGACAGCTGACCGGTGACGGCTGACCGGTGACAGCTGACCGGTGACGGCTGACCGGTGACGGCTGACCGGTGACGGCTGACCGGTGACGGCTGACCAGTGACGGCTGACCGGTGACGGCTGACCGGTGACGGCTGACCGGTGACGGCTGACCGGTGACGGCTGACCGGTGACGGCTGACCGGTGACGGCTGCCACAGAAAGCAGAGCTGAGCGGGGACCGGGGTACCAAGGACCACCGGACGGGGACCGCTGACCGCAGACATCGAGAGCACTGCTGGCGCTGACCCGGGACAGGAGACGGAGCATCAGCGAGTCCCGCCGGCCAGACTGGGACCGCTGACATCGAGAGCACTGCTGGCGCTGACCGGGGACAGGAGACGGAGCATCAGCGAGTCCCGCCGGCCAGACTGGGACCGCAGACATCGAGAGCACTGCTGGCGCTGACCCGGGACAGGAGACGGAGCATCAGCGAGTCCCGCCGGCCGGACTGGGACCGCAGACATCGAGAGCACTGCTGGCCGGGGACAGGAGACGGAGCATCAGGGAGTCCCGCCGGCCGGACTGGGACCGCAGACATCGAGAGCACTGCTGACGCTGGCCGGGGACAGGAGACGGAGCATCAGCGAGTCCCGCCGGCCGGACTGGGACCGCTGACATCGAGAGCACTGCTGGCCGGGGACAGGAGACGGAGCATCAGGGAGTCCCGCCGGCCGGACTGGGACCGCAGACATCGAGAGCACTGCTGACGCTGGCCGGGGACAGGAGACGGAGCATCAGCGAGTCCCGCCGGCCGGACTGGGACCGCTGACATCGAGAGCACTGCTGACGCTGACCGGGGACAGGAGACGGAGCATCAGCGAGTCCCGCCGGCCGGACTGGGACCGCTGACATCGATAACGAAGCTGGCCGGGGACAGGAGACGGAGCATCAGGGAGTCCCGCCGACCGGACTGGGACCGCTGACATCGAGAGCACTGCTGACGCTGACCGGGGACAGGAGACGGAGCATCAGCGAGTCCCGCCGGCCGGACTGGGACCGCTGACATCGAGAACGAAGCTGGCCGGGGACAGGAGACGGAGCATCAGGGAGTCCCGCCGGCCGGACTGGGACCGCTGACATCGAGAGCACTGCTGACGCTGACCGGGGACAGGAGACGGAGCATCAGCGAGTCCCGCCGGCCAGACTGGGACCGCAGACATCGAGAGCACTGCTGACGCTGACCGGGGACAGGAGACGGAGCATCAGGGAGTCCCGCCGGCCGGACTGGGACCGCAGACATCGAGAGCACTGCTGGCGCTGACCGGGGACAGGAGACGGAGCATCAGCGAGTCCCGCCGGCCAGACTGGGACCGCTGACCACTGACAGAGAGCGAAGCTGGCCGGGTGCGACACGGACCGCTGACCGCTGACTGCTAGTCGAAGGTCGCTGGCTGTGCGCTGTTGACCACCCAGTCCGCAGGCTTTGAGTCACAGAGCACCGCCTTCGTTACAGCAGTGACGACAGGCAGTGGCGGTCGGCCGACGACCGCAGTTTGACGGGCTGTCCGTCCCGACGCCGGCCACGTCACACCTCATCACGATGCGTCACACCTCGTCACGATGCGTCACACCTCGTCACGGAGCGTCACACCTCGTCACGATGCGCCACACCTCGTCACGATGCGTCACACCTCGTCACGCTGCGTCACACCTCGTCACGGAGCGTCACACCTCGTCACGATGCGTCACACCTCGTCACGGAGCGTCACACCTCGTCACGGAGCGTCACACCTCGTCACGGAGCGTCACACCTCGTCACGATGCGTCACACCTCGTCACGATGCGTCACACCTCGTCACGATGCGTCACACCTCGTCACGATGCGTCACACCTCGTCACGGTACGTCACACCTCGTCACGATGCGTCACACCTCGTCACGATGCGTCACATCTCGTCACGGAGCGTCACACCTCGTCACGATGCGTCACATCTCGTCACGATGCGTCACATCTCGTCACGATGCGCCACACGTCACGGAGCGTCACATCTCATCACGGAGTGTCACATCTCATCACGGAGCGTAACACCTCGTCACGGTGCGTCACACCTCGTCACGGAGCGTCACACCTCGTCACGGAGCGTCACACGTCACGGAGCATCACACCTCGTCACGGTGCGTCACATCTCGTCACGGAGCGTCACACCTCGTCACGGAGCGTCACACCTCGTCACGGAGCGTCACACCTCGTCACGGAGCGTCACACGTAACGGAGCGTCACACCTCGTCACGGAGCGTAACACCTCGTCACGGAGCGTCACACCTCGTCACGGAGCGTCACACCTCGTCACGGAGCGTAACACCTCGTCACGGAGCGTCACACCTCGTCACGGAGCGTCACACCTCGTCACAGAGCGTCACATCTCGTCACGGAGCGTCACACCTCGTCACTGAGCGTAACACCTCGTCACGGAGCGTCACACCTCGTCACGGAGCGTCATACCTCGTCACGGAGCGTCACACCTCGTCACGGAGCGTCACACCTCGTCACGGAGCGTCACACCTCGTCACGGAGCACCACATCTCGTCACGGAGCGTCACACCTCGTCACGGAGCGTCACACCTCGTCACGGAGCGTCACACCTCGTCACGGAGCACCACACCTCGTCACGGAGCGTCACCAGCCGTCACGGCAGTGTCCTGCCTCGCACACAGCCGGCCACCGCACCGGTCGCCCACCCACGCACGGCCAACAGTGTCCTGTCGCGTTACCACCTCTGATCACGACGTTCGTTACCACCTCTGATCACGACGTTCTACCATCACCTACGGTAGATATAGGATTGTGAGCCGGGTGATGCTTCAAACCTACCAGCACGATCCTCGGACCGTGGTCCATAGGCTGCCCGCCGAAACTCCATTCCCGCTGCCCGCCGAAACTTTGGCTTATTGTGTATTGTTTGTTTATTGGAGCTCAAGGGCGCGACGACTGCGTGGTCATTTTGCGCCCAAAACTTTAATTTATAATGCGGAGGAATTAGATATAGCGAAGATGAATACGAAGCTATGACGAGGTGGCATTTCATTTGGTGGCATCTGTCGCCCTGACTTGATGCGTCTCGTAACCTTTCAGCTGACCCCACTCTCGCCCTTCTCCCCAGTTCGTCCCCAGCACGTCCCCCCTTCCCACTCCCATTACTGGTGACTTGATGCGTCTCGTAACCTTTCAGCTGACCCCACTCTCGCCCTTCTCCCTAGCTCGTCCCCAGCACGTCCCCCCTTCCCACTCCCATTACTGGTGACTTGATGCGTCTCGTGACCTTTCAGCTGACCCCACTCTCGCCCTTCTCCCCAGCTCGTCCCCAGCACGTCCCCCCTTCCCACTCCCAGCCTTGACTTGATGCGTCTCGTAACCTTTCAGCTGACCCCACTCTCGCCCTTCTCCCCAGCTCGTCCCCAGCACGTCCCCCCTTCCCACTCCCATTACTGGTGACTTGATGCGTCTCGTAACCTTTCAGCTGACCCCACTCTCGCCCTTCTCCCCAGCTCGTCCCCAGCACGTCCCCCCTTCCCACTCCCAGCCTTGACTTGATGCGTCTCGTAACCTTTCAGCTGACCCCACTCTCGCCCTTCTCCCCAGCTCGTCCCCAGCACGTCCCCCCTTCCCACTCCCATTACTGGTGACTTGATGCGTCTCGTAACCTTTCAGCTGACCCCACTCTCGCCCTTCTCCCCCAGCTCGTCCCAGCACGCCCCCCTTCCCACTCCCAGCCTTGACTTGATGCGTCTCGTAACCTTTCAGCTGACCCCACTCTCGCCCTTCTCCCCAGCTCGTCCCCAGCACGCCCCCCTTCCCACTCCCAGCCTTGACTTGATGCGTCTCGTAACCTTTCAGCTGACCCCACTCTCGCCCTTCTCCCCAGCTCGTCCCCAGCACGCCCCCTTCCCACTCCCAGCCTTGACTTGATGCGTCTCGTAACCTTTCAGCTGACCCCACTCTCGCCCTTCTCCCCAGCTCGTCCCCAGCACGTCCCCCCTTCCCACTCCCATTACTGGTGACTTGATGCGTCTCGTAATCTTTCAGCTGACCCCACTCTCGCCCTTCTTCCTAGCTCGTCCCCAGCACGTCCCCCCTTCCCACTCCCATTACTGGTGACTTGATGCGTCTCGTAACCTTTCAGCTGACCCCACTCTCGCCCTTCTCCCCAGCTCGTCCCCAGCACGTCCCCCCTTCCCACTCCCAGCCTTGACTTGATGCGTCTCGTAACCTTTCAGCTGACCCCACTCTCGCCCTTCTCCCCAGCTCGTCCCCAGCACGTCCCCCCTTCCCACTCCCATTACTGGTGACTTGATGCGTCTCGTAACCTTTCAGCTGACCCCACTCTCGCCCTTCTCCCCCAGCTCGTCCCAGCACGCCCCCCTTCCCACTCCCAGCCTTGACTTGATGCGTCTCGTAACCTTTCAGCTGACCCCACTCTCGCCCTTCTCCCCAGCTCGTCCCCAGCACGCCCCCCTTCCCACTCCCAGCCTTGACTTGATGCGTCTCGTAACCTTTCAGCTGACCCCACTCTCGCCCTTCTCCCCAGCTCGTCCCCAGCACGCCCCCTTCCCACTCCCAGCCTTGACTTGATGCGTCTCGTAACCTTTCAGCTGACCCCACTCTCGCCCTTCTCCCCAGCTCGTCCCCAGCACGCCCCCCTTCCCACTCCCAGCCTTGACTTGATGCGTCTCGTAACCTTTCAGCTGACCCCACTCTCGCCCTTCTCCCCAGCTCGTCCCCAGCACGCCCCCCTTCCCACTCCCAGCCTTGACTTGATGCGTCTCGTAACCTTTCAGCTGACCCCACTCTCGCCCTTCTCCCCAGCTCGTCCCCAGCACGCCCCCTTCCCACTCCCAGCCTTGACTTGATGCGTCTCGTAACCTTTCAGCTGACCCCACTCTCGCCCTTCTCCCCAGCTCGTCCCCAGCACGCCCCCCTTCCCACTCCCAGCCTTGACTTGATGCGTCTCGTAACCTTTCAGCTGACCCCACTCTCGCCCTTCTCCCCCAGCTCGTCCCCAGCACGTCCCCCCTTCCCACTCCCATTCCTCCCTCAAACCGCTTCCCGACTGCTCCCAAGGCGACATACGGGCGATTAATATCCGGTCCGAGGCAGCGGAGGCTCCGTATGGCAGTAAATCCTGCCATCGGGGCGGCCGTGCGCAGCGCCGAGGCAGCCCACGCCTCCCCGCCACCGCTGCGCTGCTGCCACCACCGCTGCTGCCATCACTGCCGCTACCGACATCGCCATCGCTACTGCCGCCATGGTCGTAGCAGCTACCACCGCCGCCGCCTCCGCCGCCTCCGCCGCCCCCGCCGCCCCCCACCGCCGCCCCCGCCACCCCATCCGTCTTGATAAGGCCGAGATACACGTGTCATAAATATGGACGATTCGTGGCACGGTGGCACAGCCGGGGTACGGCAATACCGGGCCAGGAAAAACAGAAATGGCACTGGGATTACCCGACCGCCCCGAGTACGTGCCCCGAGCTTGAGCTTGAGCTTGAGCCCGAGCCCGAGCCCGAGCCCGAGCCCGAGCCCGAGCCCG
Organism: Chirona hameri; assembly: GCA_036785665.1. Taxonomy (NCBI): domain Eukaryota; kingdom Metazoa; phylum Arthropoda; class Thecostraca; order Balanomorpha; family Balanidae; genus Chirona; species Chirona hameri. Next base: position 22,506 of record JAXIVJ010012346.1, on the reverse strand, counting down.
AGCCCGAGCTCGAGCCCGAGCCCGACCCCGAGCCCAAGCCCGAGCCCGAGTAGTCCGAGCTCCAGCCCGAGCCCGAGCCCGGGGCAGAGCTCCAGCCCGAGCCCGAGCCCGAGTAGTCCGAGCCCGAGTCCGGGGCAGAGCCCGAGCCCGAGTCTGGGGCAGAGCCCGAGTCCGAGTAGCCCGAGCCCGAGTCCGAGTAGTCCGAGCCCGAATCCGGGGCAGAGTCCGAGTCCGAGCCCGCGGCAGAGCCCGAGTCTGGGTCCGAGTCGAATGGATGCCAGGCAGCCGGCCTGGAGTGGCAGCGTTTCGAATGCATCTTGAGTCTCCGCCAGTCGATCGAAGGTGGAGCGGCAGCTTTGTCACCTCTGGGCGTCGTAACCAAGTTATACGGTTCGACCACAGCAAAACTTGGTGAGAAAGGGAAACTCGACTCTGACCGCCTCACCCAGGCCATATGGGCGCAAAATGGCCACGAAGCCGTCGCGCCCTAAAACTTCCACAAACAAACAACTCCTCATGCCATCAATGTAAACTCTGAACACTGAGAATATAGCAGCTAGGCCGGACGTCCAGGCTAGATCGTTGTCACCATTTACGAGATTTTGATCCAACGAAAGCACTAACGGGTTCTACTTCGGACAGATACAGTGTGACTGAGAAGCAAATACCGCACGAGGAACTACATCAGCCATGGCCGTTCATCGTACACCTCTGCCAACCGGAAACCCTCCCAAAGTGGACACACGTGTCCCATCTCCTGAGTACCCCGACAGTCAGCGCAAAAACAGACACCCCACGCCGCTGTGCATCAGATACCATCACAATGGACAACACCTCGCCTGTCCCGCCATCACCGGGCCGACCTGCAAAACACGCCGACACAATGAAAACAGACCTTTGTCCCGGCTCTAGTGAGGATTGCTCTGACCGCGGCCAGTGAGTGCTATGGTGTTGCAGTGACCATGGTGGTCCTACGATCAGTAACAACACGAACACCTCTGCCGTCAGAACGACGCACGAGTCCAAAGTGGAAGCAGAGTCCATGTGACGAGGGAGAGGTGTAACGGTAAACGTAATGTCTAAACGGTGCCTGTCATGCTGTTATCGTCACGACAGAAAGTTAGCGATGACGATGATGATTGAGATTAACTGAGCACCGCAACTGCGGAGATTATATAGCGCCCATAGTAACTTAACCCTAAATTAGCGTAGCAACTTAGAAAAAAAAAACGCACGCAGTCATCACGAAGTGAATTATCTCTATAACATGTTCCGAAAATTACTCTCACACAGGCGGCGTTGGGTTCAGAGCCACGCTAGTGGGTGGAGCTTGGATGTACTCTGACGCACGATCAGTCTCGGTAATCGCTAGTCGACTGTATTTAACTGCGCCAGATAAATCGCACGATTCATTCGAACAGCGCAGATAGCCGATTCCCTGGTACGGGCTGCCGGACCGTCCCCGGACTCCACTGGCTGCCGGTCCCTCAGTCACGGGGACGGATCTCGAGGTCCCTCAGTCACGGGGACGGCTCTCAAGGTCCCTCAGTCACGTGGACGGCTCTCAAGGTCCCTCAGTCACGTGGACGGCTCTCAAGGTCCCTCAGTCACGGGGACGGCTCTCAAGGTCCCTCAGTCACGTGGACGGCTCTCAAGGTCCCTCAGTCACGTGGACGGCTCTCAAGGTCCCTCAGTCACGGGGACGGCTCTCAAGGTCCCTCAGTCACGTGGACGGCTCTCAAGGTCCCTCCCGGCTTGACCGCGGCCACGGATCAGTCACGGGGAAGTCACTGAAGACTCGGTCACTCGAGACTCAGTTACTAACTGAAGACTTAGCACTGAAAACTCAGTCACTAAAGACCCAGTCACCGAAAGCTCCGCCAGCCACGGGGACGCCAGCTCTGAACGCTCCACCCAGCCCATGATAATGTGACGATACTCGGGGCTTACCGGCACACCGACTACTTCGGCCATACTTCGTCCCCCCCCCCACCAACCAACCTGACGAGATCTCTGTTCTGATGCCTGTGTCCGGCGGCTTGCCGGATACGCACCTGAGGTATGCAGGATTGCAGGTCGGGGTTGGCCAGGATCATACTGGAGGTGCTGTCCCGGCTGGCTCCGGCGTAGCCCGAGTCGCAGCCGCTGTCGCCGTCACCACCCAGCCTGTGGAGAGATGACAGAGGTCAGGGAGGGCGCTGGGAAGTTACAGGGGAGTTACTGAGGGTCACTGGCAGGTGACTGGCGGGTCACTGGCGGGTTACTGGCGGGTCACTGGCGGGTCACTGGCGGGTCACTGGCGGGTCACTGGCGGGTCACTGAGGGATTACTGGTGGTCGCTGGGGGCCATTGGAGGTCACTGAGGGTGCTGGGTGTCCTTGGGGGGTCAATGGAGGTTGTTGAGGGTCACTTGATGTCACTGTGTGTCAGTGAGTGCCTATAGGTCTTAAGTGTGTGCGCGGGGTTAGTGACGATTAACGAACGACAAACTTGGGCAGCAGCCGTGAGATATATTAGACGCGGAGGCGGACAGGCAGACACAATATCCGGCATGGCTGCAGTGGAAACTCCATAACACACAACAGCCAGACTTCAGAAGTCATCTGTTTCAGTCGAGATGGCAATACAGAAATATGCGCAGACGTCAGAACTCAGAAAGTGATACATGACAGAAATGATGCATGCTACAGTCATCAGTATTGCAGTAAAATAAACAGTCAAACGTCCGTTCATCATCGTGGACACCATTTTCACATACATAACACGCATTGGAGGAAATAGGACCAAAATACCCTCCAAAGTATTCCATCGCCATCAGAACACCTATCTACACAACACATCTATGAAACGCACCCATCAATAATCACGTACAGCGCACGGACTACAATAAACAAGCATCCCAAACGTGTTAACACCGGCCAAACCCCGCCGTCGCGGTCAGCCATCTGGCGTTACCACATTAACCAAACATCACGCCACCCCGATCACGTGCAGACGGGAGGGGGGGGGGGGGTCACTGGCCCGGTTCCGTGGCCCATCGGGAGTCACATCGGGTACACATCCGGAGGTAAGGCCGCCGCCATTCCTAGTGACTCACAGCCAAGGCCGACGGATTCCGAGCTATTCGTCACCCCCCCCCCCCCCTTCCCTTACAACCCACCCAACCCGACCTCACGAAGCGAAGCAGACAGTCAAAATTTGAAACTTGTTCTTGTTGGATTAGGTCGCGTAGCTTCATCTGGCTTAAAGCGCCCGTTTTGACTGTCTTTGACGCGTCCTCTTCATATCGATAAGGAGAGTTGGCTTGGAAACATAGCTTGATAGAGAACAAAATGTGGGTTCACGCGCACGCGTCGGAACCATCAGAAACTCGTGGCAATAACAAACTCGTGGCAATAACAAACCAGTAGCAACAAACTAGAGGCAAACAAACTAGTGACAAACAGTGACAAACAAACCAGTGACAAACACAGTGACAAACAAACCAGTGACAAACACAGTGACAAACAAACCAGTGGCAAACACAATTACAAACAAATCAGTGACAAACACAGTGACAAACAAACCAGTGGCAAACACAGTGACAAACAAACCAGTGACAAACACAGTGACAAACAAACCAGTGACAAACACAGTGGCAAACAAACCAGTGGCAAACACAGTGACAAACAAACCAGTGACAAACACAGTGACAAACAAACCAGTGACAAACAGTGACAAACAAACCAGTGACAAACACAGTGACAAACAAACCAGTGGCAAACACAATTACAAACAAATCAGTGACAAACACAGTGACAAACAAACCAGTGACAAACACAGTGACAAACAAACCAGTGGCAAACAGTGACAAACACAGTGACAAACACAGTGACAAACAAACCAGTGACAAACACAGTGACAAACAAACCAGTGACAAACACAGTGACAAACAAACCAGTGGCAAACACAGTGACAAACAGTGACAAACACAGTGACAAACACAGTGGCAAACAAACTAGTGGCAAACACAGTGACAAACAAACCAGTGACAAACACAGTGACAAACAAACCAGTGACAAACATAGTGACAAACAAACCAGTGACAAACACAGTGACAAACAAACCAGTGGAGAACACAATTACAAACAAATCAGTGACAAACACAGTGACAAACAAACCAGTGGCAAACACAGTGGCAAACAAACCAGTGGCAAACACAGTGACAAACAGTGACAAACACAGTGACAAACACAGTGACAAACACATTGACAAACACAGTGACAAACACAGTGACAAACACAGTGACAAACAAACCAGTGACAAACACAGTGACAAACAAACCAGTGACAAACACAGTGACAAACAGTGACAAACACAGTGACAAACACAGTGACAAACAAACCAGTGGCAAACACAGTGACAAACAAACCAGTGGCAAACACAGTGACAAACAAACCAGTGGCAAACACAGTGACAAACAAACCAGTGGCAAACACGCACTACCGGCAGCAACGCCCATCTCCAGCGTTACCCCATCCGACGCCCATCCCCAGCGTTACCCCATCCGACGCCCATCTCCAGCGTTACCCCATCCGACGCCCATCTCCAGCGTTACCCCATCCGACGCCCATCTCCAGCGTTAACCCAACCCCTCCCTTCCACCGACGTCCGACACCACCGGCATAGCAGCCACGCGAGGCGTGTATCCAACGCACACACTGGTCCGGTTCACTGCCGTCGGGCACGACACGCACATGAGTCACCCGGCACGCCAGCGGTGGCGGCTCGTCACTCGGCGGCGCGTCGTCAGTCATTAATAATTCGCGACGGACATGAGTTTGGGTTTGGAGGACGCACTAGGGTTAATGTTGAGCTAAATGGTTCCGGCGAGTAAACGGCTAGCGGTCCAACCATGCCGCAGTCCAGTCCAGCAGCTATGCCCAAAAGAAAGACTTGAAAAGCTATAGCGTCTGAAGTTAGGCTGCGAAAAGTAACATGAATGAATGTTTTCATCCCAAACTTCGTGTTTAGTCATTTTACGAGTTTTGACAAATACAAACATTTTATTGCCCCGTTCTGATGCAATAATTACGCACATCTCAACAGTAGTATCGTCGGTGGTTTCTCGTCTGCCAGGTCCGTCTCTGACCGGTGGTTTCTCGTCTGCCAGGTCCGTCTCTGACCGGTGGTTTCTCGTCTGCCAGGTCCGTCTCTGACCGGTGGTTTCTCGTCTGACAGGTCCGTCTCTGACCGGTGGTTTCTCGTCTGACAGGTCCGTCTCTGACCGGTGGTATCTCGTCTGACAGGTCCGTCTCTGACCGGTGGTTTCTCGTCTGACAGGTCCGTCTCTGACCGGTGGTTTCTCGTCTGCCAGGTCCGTCTCTGACCGGTGGTTTCTCGTCTGCCAGGTCCGTCTCTGACCGGTGGTTTCTCGTCTGACAGGTCCGTCTCTGACCGGTGGTTTCTCGTCTGCCAGGTCCGTCTCTGACCGGTGGTTTCTCGTCTGCCAGGTCCGTCTCTGACCGGTGGTTTCTCGTCTGACAGGTCCGTCTCTGACCGGTGGTTTCTCGTCTGACAGGTCCGTCTCTGACCGGTGGTTTATCGTCTGACAGGTCCGTCTCTGACCGGTGGTTCCTCGTCTGCCAGATCCGTCTCTGACCGGTGGTATCTCGTCTGACAGGTCCGTCTCTGACCGGTGGTTTCTCGTCTGCCAGATCCGTCTCTGACCGGTGGTTTCTCGTCTGACAGGTCCGTCTCTGACCGGTGGTTTCTCGTCTGACAGGTCCGTCTCTGACCGGTGGTTTCTCGTCTGCCAGATCCGTCTCTGACCGGTGGTATCTCGTCTGACAGGTCCGTCTCTGACCGGTGGTTTCTCGTCTGCCAGATCCGTCTCTGACCGGTGGTTTCTCGTCTGCCAGGTCCGTCTCTGACCGGTGGTTTCTCGTCTGACAGGTCCGTCTCTGACCGGTGGTATCTCGTCTGACAGGTCCGTCTCTGACCGGTGATTTTTCGTCTGACAGGTCCGTCTCTGACCGGTGGTTTCTCGTCTGACAGGTCCGTCTCTGACCGGTGGTTTCTCGTCTGACAGGTCCGTCTCTGACCGGTGGTTTCTCGTCTGACAGGTCCGTCTCTGACCGGTGGTTTCTCGTCTGACAGGTCCGTCTCTGACCGGTGGTTTCTCGTCTGACAGGTCCGTCTCTGACCGGTGGTTTCTCGTCTGACAGGTCCGTCTCTGACCGGTGGTTTCTCGTCTGACAGGTCCGTCTCTGACCGGTGGTTTCTCGTCTGACAGGTCCGTCTCTGACCGGTGGTTTCTCGTCTGACAGGTCCGTCTCTGACCGGTGGTTTCTCGTCTGACAGGTCCGTCTCTGACCGGTGGTTTATCGTCTGACAGGTCCGTCTCTGACCGGTGGTTTCTCGTCTGACAGGTCCGTCTCTGACCGGTGGTTTCTCGTCTGACAGGTCCGTCTCTGACCGGTGGTTTCTCGTCTGACAGGTCCGTCTCTGACCGGTGGTTTCTCGTCTGACAGGTCCGTCTCTGACCGGTGGTTTCTCGTCTGACAGGTCCGTCTCTGACCGGTGGTTTCTCGTCTGACAGGTCCGTCTCTGACCGGTGGTTTCTCGTCTGACAGGTCCGTCTCTGACCGGTGGTTTCTCGTCTGACAGGTCCGTCTCTGACCGGTGGTTTCTCGTCTGCCAGATCCGTCTCTGACCGGTGGTTTCTCGTCTGCCAGATCCGTCTCTGACCGGTGGTATCTCGTCTGACAGGTCCGTCTCTGACCGGTGGTTTCTCGTCTGACAGGTCCGTCTCTGACCGGTGGTTTCTCGTCTGACAGGTCCGTCTCTGACCGGTGGTTTCTCGTCTGACAGGTCCGTCTCTGACCGGTGGTTTCTCGTCTGCCATGTCCGTCTCTGACCGGTGGTATCGGCAGCCATGTCAGCGGTCTGCGTCTGTCTGCATCCTCTCCGGTCACACCGCACACCGTCCCAGCGCCGTCCCACGCAGCGATTAGCACCGCTGATTGATCGTTGTTCAGCGGGCCGGGGCACGCGCCAGACAGGCCGCACCACACAGGGGCTGCACCGACCGGCCGGGTCACACAGTGGCCGCGCCACCGACCAGCAGGGTCACACAGTGGCCGCACCACCGACCAGCAGGGTTACACAGTGGCCGCGCCACCGACCAGCAGGGTCACACAGTGGCCGCGCCACCGACCAGCAGGGTCACACAGTGGCCGCGCCACCGACCAGCAGGGTCACACAGTGGCCGCGCCACCGACCAGCAGGGTCACACAGTGGCCGCGCCACCGACCAGCAGGGTCACACAGTGGCCGCGCCACCGACCAGCAGGGTCACACAGTGGCCGCGCCATCGACCAGCAGGGTCACACAGTGGCCGCGCCACCGACCAGCAGGGTCACACAGTGGCCGCGCCACCGACCAGCAGGGTCACACAGTGGCCGCGCCACCGACCAGCAGGGTCACACAGGGCCCGTACAACCGACCAGCAGGGTCACACAGGGCCCGTAAAACCGACCAGCAGGGCCACACAGTGGCCGCGCCACCGACCAGCAGGGTCACACAGGGCCCGTACAACCGACCAGCAGGGTCACACAGTGGCCGCGCCACCGACCAGCAGGGTCACACAGGGCCCGTACAACCGACCAGCAGGGTCACACAGGGCCCGTACAACCGACCAGCAGGGTCGCACAGTGCCCGTACAACCGACCGGCTTGGCTACGTGGTGGGTGGCACCGACCGGCCGCACCACACGACGGACCGCACTAATGGAGTGGGCCATATTCAGGGTCGCACTCAGTCCTCAGGGCCCTGTCGACCCAGGGAGTACCACTCCCCGGCCCGTGGGGCTGGTAAGGACCGGTAATTGTATCTGTGTGCGTGGTAATTGTATCCACTATTACTAAAGACGGGTGTGGAACGGCGATGATTTATGCGTTCCCACGCTAAACAGGTTAGTAGTATACAAATGTAGCATAACACTGACAGGTAATACACACAAAGTGTCTATTACCTACTGGCTACCGCAGCCAGGAGCGAAAATGCTGCTCCGCTCTAGTCCCAAGTACCTACTGTCTTTGGGCACACGCGCATTTGCCCGCGAAACTCCTAGTCAATCGTAGCATGACAGATACCGGGCCGATACAACGCACTGTAGAAACACTCAAATGAATTAATAGTGCGGGTAGGTCTGCAGGGCTGGACCAGTCCGACGCCATCCAGGAAAATGACACGCCTCACGCAAACATGTCACTCCTGTGGGTGCACGCGCGCGCTGAAATTTATTTCGGTGAATACGATCGTCCTTGGTCGCGTGACGTCTCGGCTACAAGGAACAGAGTCCTGATAAGGCAATGTGGGGCTTTCTCACGCACCTGTTGCAGTGCGAATATATCGCGAACAACTCACGAGAATAGCCGCAAAAAACGGATCTCTGCACAATACTGACCGCCAAACCATGATCTTTTCTCACAATATCGACCGCCGCATTCTATAATCCTGTGTATACTGGTGCACTGTGCGAATCGACCACCGCATTCTATAATCCTGTTTCTACGTGTGCACTGTACGATTTCGCGGCAAAGCCCACGCAAAAAAAACTCGAGCACAGCCACCAATATCTACTTGAACACCAGCTCCGACTCATCCGAGCGTCAATCTCTGCTTATCAGCGTTCCACCTCACTGTCGACACCATCTCTGCACAACATCTCCCTCGGCACCAAGCCAGCTATCCAGCCCGACACGTGATCCCTCACCTCTGCAGCAGCCTCTGGCCGAGCTTGTCCATCTCGTGGGCGGCGTTTTTGAACACCTTGTTCCTGAGCTCGGCGTGCCTGTCGATGGCGCGTCTGGCGGCGGCCACATCTCCAGGGGCCGCCGCCGGTCCCGACTCGTGGCTCAGCTCCTCACGCAGGTCGTCCATACGGTCCAACACCTCGGTGGTCTGCCACAGGAACTCCTCCACCGACTGGGGAGAGGGGCGGGTGGAGAGAGGGTCAGTTCAGCGACCTGTCACGTCACGAGGGAAGAAGGGGAGGGGTGAGTAGAACCCGAACCAGAAATATAAAAGTAAATGCAAAAGCCCCAAAGATGACTATTTACGGAGTCTAAGCCAGCTGGGAGACAGAGGGTTGAACTACAAAGGGCAGCATGGAAACTAGGCAGAATATCAGACTGGAAAGGCCAAAGACGAGAAAGGCAGAATCACCTCCAGGCTGAGAGGCGGCTCAGAGTTCGCAACTGTACAGCATGAATGTATAATTTCTTAGACACCCTGGGGAGATGAGTTAACTCAGACGAAGTTTCTATGCCAACTTTCCGCGCCCTGGAGCAATTAATGCTAAGTACATCCACCAATAGACTGTCGAGATCACGTGACGTGCAATAATGCGCCGACACACAGCTCAACGGTCCGACCTATGGCAGAATCCATAACTAGAATCACTCTGACCTACAATAGACTCCCCAGAACGAGCTGCGGCCGTGGCCGTTACAGGCCCCGTGTCACACACCACCCGGAAGGTTCGGCCATACCAAAGACGCTGACTCGCCCCATCACGCCCCAAGCTGCAGTCGGTGTCCTCACAGCTGCTCGTAATGGCCAGCGTTAGGAGGACAAAGGAACCCCTGAGTGCCGGCGTGACCAGACTCTTGCCCACACTCCACTCAATGTCAGCACGCCATGGCAGCGATTTCACCGAAATAATCATACAATACAACCTCAGGCTTATGACCGCCCGCTGTGCTCGAATTGCGATTCAGCGTGATTCATTGCTCCAAACTTCCGCGCTTTACTGGATTGTAGTCGATGCAGACAGCGATTTGACGCTGCAGGATTCGCTAGCCAAACATTTTGCTCAGCTTTGGCATCACTATGGCCCACGCATTAGCAAGCAGCGCCGCTGACACCGTCCTACTTAGCTCTGCCATCACTATGGCGCCGCTGACACCGTCCTACTTAGCTCTGCCATCACTATGGCGCCGCTGACACCGTCCTACTTAGCTCTGCCATCACTATGGCGCCGCTGACACCATCCTACTTAGCTCTGCCATCACTATGGCGCCGCTGACACCGTCCTACTTAGCTCTGCCATCACTATGGCGCCGCTGACACCGTTCTACTTAGCTCTGACATCACTATGGCGCCGCTGACACCGTCCTACTTAGCTCTGCCATCACTATGGCGCCGCTGACACCGTCCTACTTAGCTCTGCCATCACTATGGCGCCGCTGACACCGTCCTACTTAGCTCTGCCATCACTATGGCGCCGCTGACACCGTCCTACTTAGCTCTGCCATCACTATGGCGCCGCTGACACCGTCCTACTTAGCTCTGCCATCACTATGGCCGCCTCTAAGTAGCGACGCCGCTGACACCGTCCTACTTAGCTCTGCCATCACTATGGCCGCCTCTAAGTAGCGACGCCGCTGACACCGTCCTACTTAGCTCTGCCATCACTATGGCGCCGCTGACACCGTCCTACTTAGCTCTGCCATCACTATGGCGCCGCTGACACCGTCCTACTTAGCTCTGCCATCACTATGGCACCGCTGACACCGTCCTACTTAGCTCTGCCATCACTATGGCGCCGCTGACACCGTCCTACTTAGCTCTGCCATCACTATGGCGCCGCTGACACCGTCCTACTTAGTTCTGCCATCACTATGGCGCCGCTGACACCGTCCTACTTAGCTCTGCCATCACTATGGCCGCCTCTAGGTAGCGACGCCGCTGACACCGTCCTACTTAGCTCTGCCATCACTATGGCCGCCTCTAAGTAGCGACGCCGCTGACACCGTCCTACTTAGCTCTGCCATCACTATGGCCGCCTCTAAGTAGCGACGCCGCTGACACCGTCCTACTTAGCTCTGCCATCACTATGGCGCCGCTGACACCGTCCTACTTAGCTCTGCCATCACTATGGCGCCGCTGACACCGTCCTACTTAGCTCTGCCATCACTATGGCGCCGCTGACACCGTCCTACTTAGCTCTGTCATCACTATGGCCGCCTCTAAGTAGCGACGCCGCTGACACCGTCCTACTTAGCTCTGCCATCACTATGGCCGCCTCTAAGTAGCGACGCCGCTGACACCGTCCTACTTAGCTCTGCCATCACTATGGCCGCCTCTAAGTAGCGACGCCGCTGACACCGTCCTACTTAGCTCTGCCATCACTATGGCGCCGCTGACACCGTCCTACTTAGCTCTGCCATCACTATGGCGCCGCTGACACCGTCCTACTTAGCTCTGCCATCACTATGGCCGCCTCTAAGTAGCGACGCCGCTGACACCGTCCTACTTAGCTCTGCCATCACTATGGCCGCCTCTAAGTAGCGACGCCGCTGACACCGTCCTACTTAGCTCTGCCATCACTATGGCCGCCTCTAAGTAGCGACGCCGCTGACACCGTCCTACTTAGCTCTGCCATCACTATAGCCGCCTCTAAGTAGCGACGCCGCTGACACCGTCCTACTTAGCTCTGCCATCACTATGGCCGCCTCTAAGTAGCAACGCCGCTGACACCGTCCTACTTAGCTCTGCCATCACTATGGCCGCCTCTAAGTAGCGACGCCGCTGACACCGTCCTACTTAGCTCTGCCATCACTATGGCCGCCTCTAAGTAGCGACGCCGCTGACACCGTCCTACTTAGCTCTGCCATCACTATGGCCGCCTCTAAGTAGCGACGCCGCTGACACCGTCCTACTTAGCTCTGCCATCACTATGGCCGCCTCTAAGTAGCGACGCCGCTGACACCGTCCTACTTAGCTCTGCCATCACTATGGCCGCCTCTAAGTAGCGACGCCGCTGACACCGTCCTACTTAGCTCTGCCATCACTATGGCCGCCTCTAAGTAGCAACGCCGCTGACACCGTCCTACTTAGCTCTGCCATCACTATGGCCTCTAAGTAGCGACGCCGTTTTATTCAGCTCGGGCATTATTATGGGCCCCACATCAGACTGCGCGCGTCGCCGGGCTGGCTGCCAGTGCTCTCACCGTTCGCAGCTCGACCCAGGTGGAGTGGTCATACGGGTACGACCCTCCCAGGTCAGAGGTCAGTTGGCCCGGGTCGATCGCCTTGTGCAGTCCGTCCAGGCCGACCAGGTTGGTCTGAGGAGCAAGTAACAAACATCAGTCATTACTGCTGTGCTAGGTACAAAACACCCCACGTCACAAACATCAGCCAAAATTGATGCGTTAGATACAAACACCTAACAAACATCGTCTAGGAAGACCAGGTATATGGGGCACCGCTCAAACATCAGCCACCACTGCCACAACAGATACAAACACCCATCTCGCCATCAGACCATACAGCACACCCCGTTGTCCTACCATATCGTCCCGCACCCATCCCGTCAGTACCACATAAATATACACCACCCGTTGTCCGTCGATATCTCGTCTACGTCGTCCGTGCACGTCGCCTATCTCTCCGTCCGGTGCGTCCTCGTCGCTCGACAGGACGGCATCGTTCCCCGAACAGCAGGGCTCACATCTGACCAACATCGCCAGCGGCCCGTATCCATACCGTCTCGCCGTCGGGCCGGCGGGCCGGCGGGCCGCGAGGCATCTCAGGACGATAAACAGACCGGCGACGGCGACCCGAGGGCAGCCGGCGAGCGGCGGGGCGGCGGGGCAACGGGTCACCCCAGACAACGCCCGGCACCGGCGCGTCCGAGAGGAGGTTAGTATTTCACAGCACCGGTCCCCGCGGGGTACGTTCGGAGGGTTCCAAGGGGTTCCCGCCAGCCTTGACCATAGGGGATAGCAGACAGTACGGCGGCGGTACCAGACAGAACAGTCCCTCCGGTCTCCATCCCGCCATACAGCGGCGCCGACCGGGACAACACAGGACTCGGAGGTTCGGAGGGTTCCAAAGGGTACCCGCCAGCCTTAACCCCACAGGGGATAGCAGACAGTACGGCGGCGGTACCAGACAGAACAGTCCCTCCGGTCTCGATCCCGCAATACAGCGGCGCCGACCGGGACAACACAGGACTCGGAGGTTCGGAGGGTTCCAAAGGGTACCCGCCAGCCTTAACCCCACAGGGGATAGCAGACAGTACGGCGGCGGTACCAGACAGAACAGTCCCTCCGGTCTCGATCCCGCCATACAGCAGCGCCGACCGGGACAACACAGGACTCGGAGGTTCGGAGGGTTCCAAAGGGTACCCGCCAGCCTTAACCCCACAGGGGATAGCAGACAGTACGGCGGCGGTACCAGACAGAACAGTCCCTCCGGTCTCGATCCCGCAATACAGCGGCGCCGACCGGGACAAGACAGGACAGGACGGTCCCTTGGACCTCGGTCCGGTCAGCAGAAAGGTTTCCTGCAATCCCGCACTGCCTATCTGGCCGACACAACTCGCCCCGCTGGACGGATATACAACCGCAGTCGAGATTCGCGGCCGACAAACTTCTCACGTCGGATGGACAAGAAACTGCAGTTCAGATTCGCCCGGCGGAACGGACGCCCTCGCAGAGGCGCCAATCGCCGGGGCAGAGGACGCCAATCCAGCGAATGAATCCAATCAGAGCACGCCCAATGCGGAGGGTGATGTGTCTCGTGCAGCCCGTCCAGAAGACCAGCAGGGAAGGAGTGGGAGATAAACAATAGCATTCAGCGAGATAGAACAAACACAACTGGGTCGTCATTTATGCTCCAGATAAAAATATAACAAACGAAAGGGTGGTAGTTTATCGACAACATGGCGTGTAGTATGACTGTTCTAGTCGTAAAAACTGAAGGAGCAAGCATAAAATTCCGAGGATTTTGTAGTTTCAGTACCTAATCAAAGAAACTGGTGGTGGTTTGAGGTTTTAGGGCGCAACTACGTCTATATGGCGACCATTCATACAAAGAAACTATTTATAAAAGAAAGCATCAAACACAAAACACGAAAAGTTTCAAAGATATCAACGGACGACTTCAAAAACTTCCACATCATCTGACGAATAAATCAACACAAACATATTTGTCGCGCCCTCTAATGCGCAGTTTCCGATATTTTCCATCAAAAGCAGCCCTCTTCAGTCCTCCCGCATCGCGCGTGAACACACAACCACGGACCACCACACTACATCGGTCCTTATTGGACCCCCCCCCCCCCTTCCCCCCGCACCATTTACCTCAAATTTGCACTTTGAGCTGCCGATGCTGGTGCGCTGTTTTTGCCAGAACTTGTCCGGCTTCAGTATGTAGGCGGTGTAGACGTGGCCGGGGAAGTTGTCACGTAGCACCTTCAGGATCGGTTTGATCTTCTCCCAGGTGGAGTTCCGCATGTCGATCACGACCGTAAAGCCGAGGTCACGCGACTCATCACTGCCGACACACAGGCCACAACACAGATTAGATATAAACATTATAATCACACTTTAGGGCCATAGGTTTTATTTTTTTACTCCGGTTTTAACAGTTAGTTTTATATTGTTTTCGAAGTTTTCCAGAGTACATTAACACGCGCCCTGGAGTATGAGGGGCGAAATCCGCCCACCCCTCCAGTTTTTTCGAGGATAGCGCAAAAACGGCGGCGCGCAGCGCCGCTGTTTTTTGCATACCTGTTCGGAAATTAACTACTCACATTATGTAAAATTATTGACCTCGGGTCATCTCAGGTCAGGTCACCAGACCAGGTCACGTGATGACCCCACCTCCAAAACGTTTGCAGTAGTACCGCACCCACAGTTTTAGGCCGATCGGTTTCAAACTTGCAGTACTTCATAAGGTCATAGATACCTACAATTTGTATATCTCGGATTTGTAATATCGGTGACCTAAGGTCGGGTCAATTTCGTGACCGCCAACACTGTGTTGTCAATAACCATCGACATAATGCAGATAGAGAAGTAAAAACGGTACCAATGTGTTTGTTCGTCGAGACACGTCTCCCAATATGCAACATGACCTACTTGGGTCACCACTTGACCTTGACCTGAGGTCAAATTTCTCAGTTCACCTAACCTGGTCAACATGAATATGATTTGAAGTGCCTTGAAGAGACAAACACGATGGCGTCAAACGTATTGCTTTATCTTTATTAGGTAAAAAGTTATTTGCGAGAAGAAGAAAAAACAGTTTTGCCAAAAAATAACTTGTTTGACATTTGATGACCTCTGGAGCCTAAACCATTGACCTGAGCTAAAATCTGAGGACACCAGTGGCGATTGCATTTTTCAAGAGCTTTCGATTGTTTTGTGTTTCCGTTTGTTGCTAGCTATCATAGTTCCCGAGATATTTGGGTGTTCGAAGCGAAGTCCTACAACTGGCAAATCTGACCTTTGATGACCTCTGGTGACCTCAATTTTGACATGGCCTAAAAAAAGACCCATATACTTTCAATAGAGCTTGTTTCGAGCTATCTAACGCCGTTTTCCGCTTGTCGCTATGTTACGTGGTTTTCGAGATCATAGGGGGCGAAATACTCCCCCCCTTCAGGGCGTGTAATTATCAGAGGTCCTCCAGGACGTGTAATTATCAGAGGTCCTCCAGGGCGCGTGTTAAAGTGTAAAAAAAAAAATCATAATTCAATATTTCATTATACTTTTTTCTTTTTTTATTCATAGCGTGATAAATGTTTATTATTGCATTGATCTAAACAAAAATAACTTGCACCACTCACTGAGGAAGGCGCCACAATGAGCGCTGAAATATTTGTTTTTACACTTTAATGTACTCTTGAAAACTTCGAAAAATATCCAACTAAAGGTTAGTTAGTAGTTGTGCTATATAGTTAGTATAGTTAGTTGTGCTAGCGCACAGGTTAGTGGTAGTCAGTCGTTCTACCGCATGGGTTAGAAGTAGACAGTTACAAGGTAGTACAGGTCATAGCAGGAGGAAGGGAGGAGACCGGGCAGAATGTTGGTACGCGATGGGTCGAGTTATCACACTCCACAGGCATGGTCGGAGTTCCACGTTTTCCTGTAGAAAGTTGTCCATGACAACAACGCTGTCCATGACAGTTATTTCATAATGGCCTTGTGTTGATTGGATCGTTCAGGACGTCCCATCACTGCGATTGATGTCATATCATCACGCAATATGGTCGTCTGAAGGTCCCCAGCATCTCCTGTAATGGCGTCATAAGCTGTGGGTCTGAATATTAGAGCCAAGGAATTGTTTATTTGGGTTTTAAGGCGTGATGGTCATTTTGCGCCCATAGACCAAACTACATCACCAGCCATCACACAACAGTTTACCAAACACGTCGCGTTCGTTGCAAACCTTACATGAGGAAGAGCAGGCGCTCTTCTAATTCTAATCCTTTGAAGCAGACGCTCTTTCAGATCGGCCTAAATGCATACTGTAAATTGGGATGAAAGGGGTGGAATAGGGACAGCAACTACAGCAGTCTTACTCCTTCCTCATCCGACCTCTGTGACCTGTGTTTTAAATACGGAGCAGATTAGTGCAAAGATGCACATGTGACTTGATATTTGAGATGAAATATTAATTTAAAATGAAATAGCAATGATCGAGTAGCTGTGGCATTGGCATTCACACGTCCCCATTCATCCCAGTGTCTATTCACCCCAGTTTACCGGTAATGCAAGATTAGCACACATTTAGCCGTGACTAGTTCCCGCTGTGTTTGGTTCTCCCGTCATGCACCGCCAAAAACACAGCCTGGTCCGGCCGGGCGTTTCACTCATGCTTCACGTCCCTTCAAAGCCCGCCAGTCCCCGAATGACGTCACCCAATGAATCACGTCAATCACTCGGGAGTGATGGCGGCCTTCAGTGGCGATGACGCCGTGTCGGGCCCATCGGCGCGACCCACCGACGGCGTCAGAAGGGTGTCGTCGAGACATCGATTTACGTCATTGCAGTGACGTGCGTCAATAGACAGTACGGCGCCGCCGACGAAACGATCGCTTCATACCGGTCCCGACGTTATCAGTTAGCTCTTAGTGGCCTGCTGAGGTCATTGTTCTGAACGGGAGGCATGCATATCAACTTCACTTAGGTATGTCTGCGCCTCAAAAGGCATATCTATACTGCATGAGATATATTCAGTATTCACACCTAAAAGGGGGGTACAACTAGCCCAGCGTAAAGCCGTCCCCTTCCCCCTCCCCCACGCCCCGACTTTAAATCAATATCACCCCCCACGCCACCCAACGCGGCAACAGCCCCTGGCACGCAGCTGCTAGCCAAGGTCACGCCGCCGCTGAGCGTCTATTTCTCCACATTCTGGCAAGCGCCGACAGCTGCCGCCGGTGACATGGTGCCTCAGCTGAGCTCTACCGACTCAACGGACGCTAAGGGCTATGCGGGGCTCTACCGGTTCTGCGGGCTCTACGGGCTCTACGGGCTCCACGCGGGCTCTACCCGGGATCTACGGGATATACGGGTATAAGGGCTCTATGCGGATTGCGGACCATACGCAGGCTCTACGGGTTCTACGCGGCTCTATGGTTTTACGCGGGCTCTACGGATCTACGGGCTCTACCGACTCTACAGACTTTCGGGCTATACGTGCTCTACGTGCTTACGAACTCTACGGCTCTACGGGGCTCTACGGGCTCTACGGACTCTACGGGCTCTACGGGCCCTACGCTAGTGTCACTGAGAGGCGACCGTGACGGCCGACATGACACGGGCCTGGCCGCAAGCTGAGGAGAGCGTGGCCGGCGCAGAGGTGACTCATCGGGGACGGCGGCTTGACGGCGTCGGACGGCGGCGGACGGCGGCCACCGACCGACACCCGCGCCGACAGTGACGCTAGCTAACGCCAGCGCTGCCGGTGCCGCGCACAGCATACAACGAACGAGCTGACGACCGAAACAGGCCTTCGTCGCCTACTGGTGCGCTGCGACGGTCGCCGACCGTCTGAGCGGCACCAGAATCGGCCCATTCCAGACGTGACACGCTTAACCCGGGCAGACTGCAGTAGAGCGTCTGCAGCTCACCCCCCCCCCCCCCCCCCCCCCGGTCCCGCGCCGGCCTCCGTCGCCTATCCCGGCCATCCGTCTGGACTATAAAAACCGTCCCGGACAAACAAGCCGCTCGGCGCGCGGCCGCCGCGTCGTCCAACCACAGTGACATCACCACCACCAGCAGCGACCGGCGCGCCGCTCGCGACGCCGGCGCCTGCGCGGCACGCACGCGCCGAAATCCCCTACATCTGGCAGCCCGGCCGATTCTACTACGTGCCCAAGAATCTACTACTCCGGGCGGGAGGGGTCGCGGGACGCTGACCGAAGCGCGCCGGCGATCGAGTTGCAGAAGCGGCTGTGTTGTCCGCGAAACTCCGGTAGTCGGGTGCCTCAGTGATCGGCAGCAGTTATTTGTTTCGAGCAAGATGACAGCCAGGCAAGCAATACTCCCTCATCGATTTAATAGCCAAATAAATATTTACTAAAACACTCTTCTGCCTCCCAAAATTGTCAATACTATGATTAAATTATCGGTCGACCTGATTTTGTTCACTACAACCTTTAGCGATAAAACCCTTCAATCTTAACCCTCTTCAACCATCATTTGACGACCAGTTGCTCACGAACTCCTCTCAACCCTTCACCGCGCGCCATCCTTTGTCCCGTCCACCTCTCCCGACACAGCGTCACCGCGGCGGCCGCCCAATGAAAGAGGAACTCGCTCTGCCGGCCCACCACCGACCCGAGGCGCCGTTCGGCAGGCGTAGTAAGGCGGCGGCTGACGCCGAGCCGACGTGCAGTGCCGAGGACAAAGCGACCACGTGCTGCTAGCTCGGGGCAAGGTCATCGGCACTCGGCACCCACACGCCGCCCGCCCGCCCGCCGCCCGGGAATTCTGATTTACAATGTATTTATGCATGACCGCCGTGAGTAGAGTGTTGCAAATGAACAAGACGACGGCCGTCGTATCGGTATTGTTTTACATTTCATGCACGGCGTGCGAAATATATACACGGTTCTGTAATGCAGCATTTGTGTGCTGAAGTTCACGTCTTTAAGGTGGTCTCATTTATCAATTTACACAGTTAAATATGTGAATGACAGGTACTGCACAGTGCATACAGAACGCGCGAGCTACAGTAACGGAACTAGGCACTGTGAGGACTACGAATACTAGGGCTGAAACATAGCATTGCGCTGATCGTCCGGTTAATTATGTGAAGTTCATGTTTAATTACATAGAGTACTTACAAAGTAGTGTACGGGTCGGATCATTTTACTCCTGCCTAATACCACAGAGTACTTATAAGGTGGTGCAATGTACGGTGTGGCATCATTTGACGCGACAAGGATGGGCAGAGGTCCGTCCACCCAGGTGTCAGGGTGGCGTATCCTAAATGAGCCGGCCGAGCACCATGCAACTAGACATAGAGCGCAAGTCTGACTAATAACGGCAAGTGAAACGTAATTTAAAGGACTGTGATCCGTTATTTATCACTAGTTCACGACAGCTTATTTAGACTGCTTTTTTAGCGTATCTGTATACTCACCCAGTACCTGGGTATCTTTTCCTGTCGTACTTTGGGCATCTGTCCAGCCGTCTCGTCGTGCCTGGGTATCTGAACCCGTCCTGCCATACCTACCTGGGCAGTGGGGTATCTGTTCACCTGTTCCACCCCTGGGGTAGTCGGTATCGTAACGCCCGCCGCGTTACAGCTGAATATCTGTACAATCCCCCCCCCCCCCTGGGCATTTCAACCGCCGTACCTGGTATCTGGTACATTGTACTGCATCAGCTGGATGAGGTCCTCGTGGCCGGTGCGGTCGCGGCGCGCGCTGGCCGGGAACGTGAGGATCGGGCCGCCGCGCGGGTCGCGGCCGCCCGTCAGCAGCGCGACGCGGTCCTTCAGCAAGGGGCATCACGTCCACGGCTCGCAAGCCGTCCCATGGGTGCTGCCGCTGCGGCGGCGGCAGCCGCTGCCGCCGCTGTAACACACAGAGGCCGCCGGACAGGGTTTAGATGCGCTGTGGGACAACGGGGCGGGGGCAGACACAGAGGCCGCCGGGACAGGGTTAGAGGCGCTGTGGGACAACGGGGCGGGGGCAGACACAGAGGCCGCCGGGACAGGGTTAGAGGCGCTGCGGGACAACGGGGCGGGGGCAGACACAGAGGCCGCCGGGGACAGGGGTTAGAGGCGCTGTGGGACAACGGGGCGGGGGCAGACACAGAGGCCGCCGGGACAGGGTTAGAGGCGCTGTGGGACAACGGGGCGGGGCAGACACAGAGGCCGCCGGGACAGGGTTAGAGCGCTGTGGGACAACGGGGCGGGGCAGACACAGAGGCCGCCGGGACAGGGTTAGAGGCGCTGTGGGACAACGGGGCGGGGCAGACACAGAGGCCGCCGGGACAGGGTTAGAGGCGCTGTGGGACAACGGGGCGGGGGCAGACACAGAGGGCCGCAGACACAGACGGGGCAGACACAGACGAGGCAGACGAACAGACATAGAAACACGGAGAGACAAAGAGAGATGCGATGCGGTATCAGAAGTGCAGTGGAGAAACGGAGTGATGCCAGACGCGCAGAGAGAGAGCGAGAGAGAGCGAGGGCGAGGGCGAGAGCGAGAGCGAGAGCGAGAGCGAGAGCGAGAGCGAGAGCGAGAGCGAGAGCGAGAGCGAGAGAGAGAGAGTAGAGAGAGAGAGAGAGAGAGAGAGAGAGAGAGAGAGAGAGAGAGAGAGAGAGAGAGAGAGAGAGAGAGAGAGAGAGAGGAGAGAGAGAGAGAGAGAGAGAGAGAGAGAGAGAGAGAGAGAGAGAGAGAGAGAGAGAGAGAGAGAGAGAGAGAGAGAGAGAGAGAGAGAAGAGAGAGTGAGAGAGAGAGAGAGAGAGAGAGAGAGAGAGAGAGAGAGAGAGAGAGAGAGATAAGAGAGAGAGAGAGAGAGAGAGAGAGAGAGAGAGAGAGGAGAGAGAGAGATAGAGAGGAGAGAGAGAGAGTGAGAGAGAGAGAGAGAGAGAGAGAGAGAGAGAACGACGAGCTCGAGAGAGAGAGAGAGAGCGAGAGAGAGCGAGAGAGAGAGAGAGAGACGGCGCACAGGGGGATGTCACCGTCTCAGTGGAGACACGGAGAAGGGTGTTACAAGGCAAAAGGGGCCTGTGGTTTCATGAAGAGATCCAAACTGCGGCATTCATTTTTCGAAATGATTCCGCAAAAAGGACTATGAGGATTTAGGTATCAGCGCGCTCCAACCTCTCACAAATGAACGTCGAGTTCGATATAAGCAGGAAAGCACATTTTTACATGTATATTCCTGTCGTGGGAATCGAGCCTGGAACCTGCTCTCATATCACACCAATCCCCCCAGACAAGGCACCACCCACAGGTTTCGTCCCCACCACGGCTGCGCGCGCTATCTCGGTTACGATCAGTACCACCGATCACATCAAACATGCACTCCCCCCCCCCCCCCCCCCCACTAGACCCCTAGACCAGGAGATAACGCACCAGCCGGGTCGCGATGCTGTCAACCGTCACGGCCCGCGAACCGGCCGGCCGCGTCGGCCCCCGCTTCAGAGGACAGAACTGAACTTTGTTTTCCGAAGTAAGGCGGGTCTCTGGGCGGAGGCAATATCGCATCAATCTGTCAAGGCTTGAGGCAGAGCGGAAACACATCGGCCGAAAATACAACCACGTTACAAGGATAACAGATGCTCACTATACCCATGCGATACTTTGTGTTCGAATATTTTTCGGGTTTGGATTTTAGGGCGCAGCTACTACTATGGTTATATGGCGCTTTCAAACGCGTTGATAAACAGATCAGTTTATCGTTTGCTGAGCAAGCATCGCGCACGTCACAGAAGCCTACGTAACGGTACCTACAACAGTCGTGCACCGGAGTAAGCGTCTCCAAGCTATCCCGAATCTTCGAAGGCATTTGCAAGTACTTAGGTTGATGATAAACTTTTGTGGTGCGAGACTAATACCGTTTCCATTTATCACTAACCATTCAGTAAGCCGCCACAAGCCACTTTCAGGCTGCCTGTAACGCAGCTTCTGGGTCGGCCAAGCAGCTGCGTCAACACAGATGGGGTCAGGGTCACGGTCACACTGACCCGTGCCCGTGCCGGGGTAACCGAACCACTGCAAAGTCACGGTCACAAGCTGCGTCACCCGACCAGGGAAGTCGCCGTCACGGGGCAGCGACCAGCATTATGGAGGAGGGGGGAGGGGGGGGGCTGCAACGCGCTAACGAACACGTCGCTGGTCTCAAGGCAGAGGCGACGAACCTCTAAATTTGGATCAGAAACTTCGCATAGGAACTGGCAAAAACATGTTCCCGGTAATAAAAATGTCGTTATTCTTCAGTCAGCCGAATGCTGACTTAGCAAAGTTTATGGTTTCGTCGAAGCTGCGATTTGAACTACTCTCAACGGATTGATTACGACGCAATGAGATGATCATCACATGTGATAAACGAGATGAATGCGTCCGTTGACTGTGACTCGCAGCAGCGACAGTAGTAATGTGGTCGTCAAGCGCATAATATGCGATGCGACCGATACAGATTGCAATTCATGGGATCGTAGTAACTGATGAATAATAATCGCGCTACCCTTTCTCACGGCGACT
>JAXIVJ010012345.1:12500-40641 GCA_036785665.1 Chirona hameri | reverse complement strand
TCTGTATTTCTCACACTATTCAAAATTTCTGAAAAATGATCCCTCCACATGTCAGCAATATTTCCCTCACCCGAAATGCCGTTAATCGATGGAGCGAGAGGCGGGCTGCTATTCAGCCTTTTCACCTCTTTCCAGAATGCAGCCATACTGTAAGGATTTTTAACAAGTTTGTCAGCCAGAGACTTAGCCCTCAATTGCTTTTCATGGCGCAAGCAATAGCGTAATGCATATTTAAACCGTGATCGCGCTAAGCGTAGTTGACGATAAATATATCCATCCCGGGGTTTGCCCACTAGTGCCCATAATGCATAAACATCACAAAGAAGAATATGGCTGTCCTGAACAAATTCATTCCAGCCAGGAATATTCCGTCTTGTTTTGCAACCTAAATTTTTCGATATTGTCGCCTCAGAGGCTCTTCTTAGGCATGTAATTACGTGTTCGTAATATGCATTAATAGCACTACAGTGATCAAGTCTGGAGCAACACCACAGTGCATCAATTCATACGGTACATCAATTTGGCCCAAACTATCTTCTACAGCAGAGGCGTACACCTGGAGGTCGTCTGGTTCCAATGAAGCCCAGTCGACGACCCACCTCTCATCCATTCCTGCACCAGAAATATCAGAATTGAGATCACACCCCTGAATTTCAATTTGGATGAATACGGGAAAATGATCCGAACTAAAAATAGCGTGATCAATGCCAATACCACTGATAACTTCAAGGAAGCCTTTAGTACAGACGATATGGTCGAGCCATGACTCCGTGCCATGTCCGTCATTAACATGTGTCGTGGAATTACCAGGGAGATGCATGACATCTGCAATGGATAACTGGGAATCATTACAAAATGACGCAAGCTCTTTACCAAACTCAGTCGCTTTCACTATGTCCGCGTTAAAGTCACCCAGCACACACACATACGGCGAGTCAAAGTCGTCAATTATGGTTTTTAGTTTGGCCAAGTAATATACATATCTGTCAAAATTCAGGTGTGTACTATAGGGCAAGTATACTCCAATACAAATAATTTTAGTGCCACCTAGGTTGCATTCTAAGCCTACAATGCGATCATCGTCATAAGTCATGGGCTTAACGCGAGAAGCAAGAGCATTACGCCACAGCACGGCAACTCCACCGAACGGTCTTCCCCTCATCAGACCGGCCAACGAATCAATCGACGAAAGGCCGAAAGAAATACAATCACTGTGAATATTATTTAGTGAAGCAACATCAGCAGGGAAAAGCCAGTGCTCCTGCAAGAAAACTATATCCGAGCTTTCACACAACTTGTGAATTTCGCCACTGGTTCCAATGAAGCCTTGCAGGGGACCGAACGGGGAGCCGCGACATGAACATGGAGAACCGCTTGACGGTCGCCACAGCCTTGATGGATCCAAACTTCTTATCTCCAATTACAGCGGAAGACTTGACAGTCTGCGGTGGCTTCACACTGGCAGCACTGCCCGGAACAACAGCTGCACCAAGTGCAGTGGCACTCGACGCGGCAGCAGGTGGTCTAGGGGCCGGCGGATTACCCCTCTTCGCACGGTTAGCGATGGACCACTCACCATCACAAGGATGGGAGGACGCATCCTGAACAACATCAGCGTACGTCATCGTTTTCGGCAGACTAGAAGCTGGCACAGAATGTACAGATGGATTTCCCTGAGAACCCTTGTCAAATGAGGACCTGCTGACCACAGCCTCTTCAACTTTCTTGGATGTGTCCGCCGTGACCTTCAGGATATCTTGCATCATGTCTTTCATCGTAGACATCTCAATGTCCATAAGCTGCTGCTTGCGCATCAGAGCGCTTACGTCAATACAATCCACAGTGATTGGAGGTAGCTTTGCCAAATCGAGGGCGACAAACTTTGGGAGCCGATCCCTGTCACATTCAACGATCATCTTTGCGATACCATCAAGATGCAACTTCTTTTTGTTCTGTCCACGCCGGTTTCCAACTCTGATAGACTCATCAACATTGTCACACATAAGACATTTGGCTGCCTCAACCTCATCTTAGGTTCGTGGGCGTTCTTTTATGAGACGTAAGGCGTTTCGCGGGCGCCTGACACCATCCAAAACACTGGGGCCTTCTGCCCCAGGGGGCCCTCGCTCGGTCGCCAGAGGGGCACGTCTGGCCTCCAGGGGGACAATTTCCCCTTTTACCCCCCTCCCCTCCCCCTTGCCTACACCCTTGTAGGGGACCCCTGACTTTTGATCTCCAGAGGGCCTCTCTGGCTTCCAGAGGGCCCCTCTGGCCTTCGGTGGCCTTTCTGACCTCAAAAGGACCCCCAGGGGCCCACCTCCGACCTCCCCTCTGACTTCTAGATGGCCTCCTCTGGCCTTCAAAGGCTTCCCCCCTGACCTCTATAGGACCCCTCTGGCTTCCAGGGGGATCTGTGACCTCCGCGATGGGACCTGCGAGATGGGGCTTCTTTGAAGCATGGAGGGGCCTCGTTAAATGACAGGAGGGGAAAAATAGATATGCTTGCCCCCCTGCCCAACGACAGGGGGGAGGGGGAGGGGGGCGACTGCCCCTCCTGCCCCCCCCCCCCCCCCTCCCCCGGTGGCGCCGCCTCCGGGCATTATGCAGTGCAGCACTGTCACGTCTGCTCCTGTCTGTGACATATCAGCAGCACGATGGCAGTGACAGGCCATCGACCAACCACCGATAATGACAGGCCATCGATCAACCACCGACAGTGACAGGCCATCGACCAACCACCGACAGTGACAGGCCATCGACCAACCACCGACAGTGACAGGCCATCGACCAACCACCGATAATGACAGGTCATCGACCAACCACCGACAGTGACAGGCCATCGACCAACCACCGATAATGACAGGCCATCGACCAACCACCGATAATGACAGGCCATGGACCAACCACCGATAATGACAGGCCATCGACCAACCACCGATAATGACAGGCCATCGACCAACCACCGATAATGACAGGCCATCGACCAACCACCGATAATGACATGCCATCTGTTGTGATATCTTCTGTTGTATTCCTGTTGTATTCTGTTTGTAAGGGAATCTTCTGTTGTATTCCCCCGCGCGGCCGCCGCGCTGTCCCAGAGTGGCGGAGCGCTGTTCCGCTCCGCCGCTCTGCTTAGGTCAGGCGGCCGCGGGGCATGAGCCCGCGACCTCGGCTGTGCTCACTGTGTGGCGGGGTCAGTTGCTGGCCGGCAGTGCCGGAATACACTCCATTGTGAACAGTGCGTCTGGGGAACGAAGGCAGATCGAGAACAGATCAGTGGCGACGAGGACAGAAGAACTCTGAAAGCTGGTAAAGTATGCCTGCTCATGGCAAATTGGAACCATTTGATGCAACGTCTGAGGTCCTCACTGATTATTTGGAAAGGTTTGAGTTCTATTGTGTCGCAAATGAGGTCCGGTCAGAGAGTAAGAAGAAAGCCATATTTTTGACATCCATTGGACAAGCCACTTTTGAAAAAGTCAAAGCTTTGATCAGCCCCCAGTCTCTGGAGTCTGCGACGTTTGAGGAAATCAAAACTGCATTGAAGGTTCATTTCAGTCCAGCCAAGATCGAGATCGCAGAACGTTACAGATTTTTTCAGCGGAAGCAAAGTAACGGCGAATCTGTGGCTGAGTATGTGGCTTCTCTCAGAAAGCTTGCTGTCCATTGCGATTTTGGATCATATCTGGATACGGCACTACGTGACCAATTTGTGTGTGGACTTTGCGACATCAAGTGTCAGAAGGAGTTGTTGTGCATGTCTTCACTGTTGCTGCAGGAAGCCGTTCAACACGCCAGGGCGTATGAAGCGGTCGCGAGAGAGTCTGCTGCGATTCATCCGGCACATCCCACGGCGGCGGGGGAACCTCTCCCTCATCAGGTGGAGTTTGTGTCCGCCGGATTTCAGGGCAGGGCATGCTTCCGGTGTGGGAGTCAGGGTCATCTGGCAAACCGCTGTCGCTTTGGGAAGGTGGTGTGTTTCTCATGTGGGCTGCGTGGTCATTTGGCAGCCGTCTGCAGGAACCCGGAGGCTGGTGCTGCGCCGCCCGGTGGAGCGCCGCCCGGTGGAGCGCCGCCTGGCGGCCGGCCGGCGGTGGGCCGGGGCGGCTCGGCCGGTGGCGGCGGCGGCCGGCGCGCTGGCCTGCCGGGTCGGGAGTCCGGTGGGCGGCCGGGGCGGCCGGCGGACCGGTGGCGCCGGGCAGAGGACGACCACGGGAGGCAGGCGGCTGGAAGATCCGATGAGCGACAGGTCAACCAGACGGGTGAGCCGGAAGAGGATTCGGGAGATGAGTACTCCGTCCTGCACGCTCATCAGCCTCGGTGCGGTAAGTTGATCACAACATTGATGGTTAATGGTCAACCGCTCGAGATGGAGATTGATACTGGAGCAGAGATCACGACGATTCCAGAGCATGTGTTTGATAAGCTGTTTAGACGTGACTCTCTGCAGCCTACTACAAAGAAGTTGTCACAGTATGACGGAACTCTGTTAAAAGTTAGTGGTGAAATGAATGCCCATGTTGAGTATGAGGGTCAAACGTTCTCTGGAGCTGCTCTCGTTGTGAATGTGCGCAACAAGTATCCCCTGCTCGGTAGAGACTGGCTGTTTCAGGTGAAGTTAGACTGGAACAGGGTGTTCCAGGGAAGCAATGTGCATGCCGTGTCCGTGACAGCTTCCCAATTGCAGGAGAAGTATGAGGAGGTGTTCTCCGAGGAGCTGGGGGAGATCAGAGGCATCGAAGCGGACATCGAGTTGGACGACAACGCAAAGCCGCGTTTCTTCCGCAGTCGGCCGGTGCCTTTTCCGCTCAGAGAGAAGGTAAATCAAGAGCTGGAGAGACAGCTGGAAGAAGGGGAGATCTATCCGGTGCAGAAAAGTGACTGGGCAGCGCCACTGGTGATTGTCAAGAAGCCGGGGGGAAATGTGAGGATATGTGCTGATTTCAAAGTCACAGTCAACAGATACGTGAAGCAGCAGTCGTATCCCTTGCCGACCACTGAGGAAATATTCAGCTCACTCGCCAGGGGGGAGTCGTACACCAAATTGGATCTGGCAAATGCCTACAAGCAGCTTAAAGTCTCAGAAAAAAGCCAGGACTGTCAATACACCCAGAGGTCTGATGCGTCACAGGAGGCTGCCGTTCGGCTTGAACATTTCCCCAAATATTTGGCAAAGAACCATGGATCACATTCTGCAGGGACTGAAGGGTGTCGGCTGCTATTTGGATGACATATTGGTGACTGGGTCTTCTCGCCAGGAGCATGTCGCCAATCTCGAAGGACTGCTCGCCCGCCTGCAGCAGTACGGAGTTCGGCTGCGGAAGGAGAAGTGTCGTTTCTTCCAGAAGTCGGTGGAGTTCCTGGGGTATACGCTCGGCACCGACGGCGTTCGGCCAAGTGAGAAGAAGGTAAGCGACGTGCTAGCCATGCCAGCACCGCAGAACGCCAAGCAGCTTCTCACGTTCCTCGGAATGATCACGTACAACGCGAAGTTCCTTCCGCATCTGTCGACCGTCCTCAGACCGCTGTATGACCTAACAAAAAGCGACGCGCCATGGAACTGGTCATCACAATGTCAGCGCGCGTTCACCAAAGTGAAGTCCATGCTCGCAAATGCTGTATGTTTGGCTCATTATGATTTGGATAAGCCACTGAAAGTGTACTGTGATGCCTCGTCTTTTGGCCTGGGAGCATGCATGGTTCACGTGGAAGAGTCGGGAGAGCGTCCGATCGCGTTCGCATCACGGACGTTGACAGAGGCGGAGAAGAAATATGCACAGGTAGAGAGGGAGGCACTGGCGATTGTATTTGCCGTCAAACGCTGGCATCAGTACCTGTGTGGCCGCGCCTTCACGTTAGTCACCGATCACAAGCCTCTGTGTCATGTGTTCGGGCCTCACACACAGATTCCGTCAGTAGCCGCAGCCCGTCTTCAGCGATGGGCGCTGATTCTGAGTATGTACCGGTATGATATTGAATATCTGCGGGGTACTCAGAACGTCACAGCAGACGCTCTCAGTCGGCTACCGGGACCTGATACATCCGATCGAGCTGTGCACATGCTGGATGATGTAGAGGAGGGCTGCTCTGCTGTTGATGACGTGTTGCCTGTCACTGCATCACAGGTAGCATCTGCAACCTCCAGGGACCCTGTGCTGAGTGTCGTGCTGGGCTGGGCACGGACAGGCGCCTGGCCAGGTCACGTGGACAACAGTCAGCTGAAGCCGTACCTGCAGCGGAGAGATCGGCTGACGGTGATCGACGGATGTCTGCAGCTCGGAGAAAAGGAGTTTCAGCGCTACCTGGCGTCACGTGCGATTCATCACAGGTTGACCCCACCGTACCACCCAGCATCCAACGGACAGGCGGAGTCCCTGGCCAGCCTGTCCTGGTTCGGGACCTGCGTCCGACGGCGACGGAAAAGTGGCAGCACGCAGTCATCACGTCCCGGGGAGGTCCTCTGACGTACGGCGTGCGTCTCCCAGACGGGCGCGTTCGTCTCGCCCACGTAGACCACCTGCTGGCGGACGGCTCGGCGCAGGCTCCGGTGGCAGACGTGTACCGGCGGCAGTTCCGCAGGCACGCGTCACCGGACGTGCCGGCGGCAGCTCCGCCGCCCGTGACAGATGAGATGACAGATGGACAGATGGTGACAGATGATACCGTGACAGATGAGATGACAGAAGAGAGACAGATGGTGAGACGCTCTGCGAGACTGGCCGAAAAACGTTCAAAAGGGGGAGGAGTGTTGTGATATCTTCTGTTGTATTCCTGTTGTATTCTGTTTGTAAGGGAATCTTCTGTTGTATTCCCCCGCGCGGCCGCCGCGCTGTCCCAGAGTGGCGGAGCGCTGTTCCGCTCCGCCGCTCTGCTTAGGTCAGGCGGCCGCGGGGCATGAGCCCGCGACCTCGGCTGTGCTCACTGTGTGGCGGGGTCAGTTGCTGGCCGGCAGTGCCGGAATACACTCCATTGTGAACAGTGCGTCTGGGGAACGAAGGCAGATCGAGAACAGATCACCATCGACCAACCACCGATAATGACAGGCCATCGACCAACCACCGACAATGACAGGCCATGGACCAACCACCGATAATGACAGGCCATCGACCAACCACCGATAATGACAGGCCATCGACCAACCACCGACAATGACAGGCCATCGACCAACCACCGATAATGACAGGCCATCGACCAACCACCGACAATGACAGGTCATCGACCAACCACCGATAATGACATGCCATCGACCAACCACCGACAATGACAGGCCATCGACCAACCACCGATAATGACAGGCCATCGACCAACCACCGACAATGACAGGCCATCGACCAACCATGGCCCCCGTGGCCTACGTCCCTGATTCAGTTCACGTAGTCATATAGCTTAAACACATAAGTTGAAGGATTTGAAGGAAAATTAAGGGTGATGATGATGATTATCGTGATTTAGAGTGCGATCTATCAGGGTTGCCAGAGCCCGGAAATTAAGTTAGGGTAACATACATTACCAGTAAGGCGCCGTAGTTGGCGATGAAGAAGCGAGCGCGAACGAAATGTATGGTGAATTTTAACTCGATCGGGCAAGTAGTTTCTGAGACACACCAAAAAGGTGCGCACGTGCGCACGTGCAGAGGCACCCCACCCCTGACTTGTGGAAAAGAGGCGGCTGAGAGGTCCATATCCACGCACCAAATTTGAACCCAATCGGCTCAGCCGTTCCTGATATATAAAATAGAGGTGTGCACATTCTTGAACAATAGAACCAGGCACAGTGGGGGCACAGCCACTGGTGAGCCACATATATTAGAGGAAACATTTCAGCTACCAGAGTAACATACTTAGAACTAGATCGTGAGGAGTGGACCTGGACTATGCTCAAAATCGACAAGGTCAAAATCTTAACATGTTGCCTGTATCTTCCTCCTAACTTGTCAACTGACAGACTAAAATACTTCACTGATAGACTTACAGACAGTGTCACTGCAGCACAGTACTTTTCACCCACAGCAGTAATTATACTGGGGGACTTCAATTCAGGTAACATTTACTTATACAACAAATATACTGCAAATAGTCACTAAATACTACAACATTTCCGAGCACTTGGAAGGTTGCCAACATTACTCCTATTTTCAAAAACAAGGACTCTGCCTCCAACCCCCTCAACTATCGTCAAATTAGCCTGCTCTCTTGCCTATCGATTTCTTTTTTTAGAAAGAATTGTCTTCAATCGCATTTACGAATACCTTACCTTACGACTAATCCCCTCTTGTCGGACAAGCAGAGCGGGTACCGGCCCCATCATAGCACACTTTTTGACATGAGACTTAAAGAAACAATTGAGACACTAGACATGACCCAATTGATAGATCAACCTACAAGAGTAACTGAACATATTGCTAACCTGAGAGACTTAGTAGTAACAAACAACACTCAAATCATAACAGAATTTGGCATACTTCCCCCATTTTCTACAATTGACCACTACCCAGTCTTTGCAACACTAGACATATCACCACCCACTTTTCCTCACAACCCAATCACTATCTGGGACTATGACAAACTAGATGCTGAAAAACTGACTCAACTCTTAATGGTCACTGACTGGGACAGAGTACTGGATGGAGACATAAGCAATGCAACTGAGAACTTAATAGCAGTGATACTAGAAGCTGCATCCCAAGCAATCCCAACAAAGACTATACATCTCCAACCTAAAGACAAACCATGGATGACTAGTTACTTGAAACACAACATGAATAAGAGAGACAGGCTGTTCAGACTTGCACACAAACGACAGACCTTTGAGGACTGGGACCGATGGAGATGACAGAGGAACTATGTTTCATTATTAAATAGATGGTAACGCGACCAACTCATCCAGACTACAGCTAATAAACTTGTAGACCAGAAGCATGATCTTTTCAAATATCACAAGACACTTAAGACTCTTATAGGACGTAAGAAAGGACTAATTATTCCACCTCTAGACACCCCGGACGGAGACACTATTACTGACGAACAACAAAAAGCCAACTTACTTAATGACAACTTTGCCTCACAGACACAACTAGGAGAAACACCTTCACTACCAGACATAGACATAAACACGGACGTGAGGCCGGTACCCGCTCTGAGTCAGATAACAGTTGAAGAGCAAGAGGTGCTTAAACTTTTTAATTCACTAGACGTGCACAAATCAACTGGTCCAGACCAACTTCCTGCCAAGATACTAAAAATGTGCGCTCTTCTCATATATGAACCACTGACAAAACTCTTTAACAAGTCACTAAATACTGCAACATTTCCGAGCACTTGGAAGGTTGCCAACATTACTCCTATTTTCAAAAACAAGGACTCTGCCTCCAACCCCCTCAACTATCGTCCAATTAGCCTGCTCTCTTGCCTATCTTCTTTTCTTTTTTTAGAAAGAATTGTCTTCAATCGCATTTACGAATACCTTACCTTACGACTAATCACCTCTTGTCGGACAAGCAGAGCGGGTACCGGCCCCATCATAGCACTCAACTTGAACTCTCGCACATGACACTCAAGCTGTACAGATTACTGGACCAGGGACATGACTTTACAGCCGTATACCTCGACATCACTAAATACTTCGATACAATCTGGCACGCAGGACTACTATATAAATGTCAAACTGACTTTTACATTACTGACAAAGTATGTGACTGGCTTAAATCATACTTGACAGACAGGCGACACAGGGTTAGGCTGGGGAACACGAACTCAACTTTTCAAACAATAGACGCTGGCTGCCCACAGGGATCCATTATGGGCCCCTTACTAGCAATTATCTACCTTGACGGACTAGCTGACAAAACCGAAAACACAGCTTTATTCTATGCTGACGACATATCACTTTACTCATCACACTCAACGATAAACGTAGATAATGTTCAGGAATCCCTCCAACGCGACCTAAACATAATTGAAAACTACGGCAGGCGATGGGCCATAACTTTCAGTCCTGCGAAAACTATCTGCCAGACTTTCAGCAACAATTCCCAACACCCCTCACCGACACTGACTTTTGCTGGACAAACAATCCCGACGACAGACTTACACAAACTCTTAGGACTCACTCTGTCAACAGACCTCCGATTCCACAACCACGTTAACGAAATAATTCGCAAAGTCAACATTGCACTTAGCCCTCTCTACACAGTTGCCTCCAAACTACCACGCCCACTATTAGAAAACATATACACGACGTACATACGACCTTATTTCGACTACTGTGACGCCATTTTCGATGGATATCGCACAGCTTACGACGAACGCAGACTAGAGACACTGCAAAACTGCGCTGCTATAGACATGTTACCGGGACATATTTTAGAACTGCCACTGGCAAACTTAGACTCGGGCTTGGTTGGGACCGACTAACCGGTCAATAGAAATTGACCCGACCTTAGGTCACCGTATACAAAATCTTAGATATTCGAATTGTAGGAACCTATGACCTTATGCAAAATGAAGGTTAATTGCTGCCTGAACAGGTGTGCCAAAACAGCAGCTGAAACGGCGGCGCCGTTTTTTCGTTATCCTCAAAAAACCTTAGGGGGGGGGGGGGTCTAAACGCCCCGCCCCCGGCACGGTGCGGGTTAACAAAACAAAAATGGGGGTCATGCCACTCTCGTTTCCTACTATGAATCGTATGCCTTTGTGAACCCGCCTGTCGTCTGATACAATATTCGTACTTGACGCCTGACGTTTTTTTCTTGAAGAAGCCCACCAGTGTGGGCTGCACCGACCGCTGGATCACCGTATCACGGTAACCTACGACATTTAGGATAACTCTTGCTTGCAATTGCAGCCCCGTCGGCAGAGATAGAGAGGACAGCTAGAGGGCCGCATGCCAGTTTGACCACATCCGTAACGTTGACGTGGGATAAACTTATACACAAAATGCAGCAGATGTTTATCGCCGTCAGTGCGTCATTTTAACGTCGAAGTGCCAAACAGACAACTGCTACCAAATGTAGGAAGGAAAAAAAAATATACGATACTGCTATAAAGGCAAAGCTATATAATACTTATATGACATGCTATCGTGAGCGTGACCGGGCCTACCGGGAATGGCACAGGTACGGTACGGAGACCGCCCTTATCGAGTATCGGCGGCTCCGAAACCGAGTTAAGAGTTGCTGTGCCCAGGCGAAACGCGACTTTCTGTGCGCGACCATGCTGTCTGATCGTGCGAGTTTCTGGCGCGGGATCCGTGAGTTCGCCCTTCGACCCACGAGAGGAGGAGGTGGCGGCGCCGAGGTTATGCCGATGGACCGAGCTGACGACTTCAATCGCCATTTCGCCTCAGTCGGGCCTAAGATAGCTGCCGAGCTGGCAGCCGGCTGCCACAGTGTGCCACCTCTCCCTCCGAGACCACGGTGCGTCACCACAGCCCGGCTAGTCTTACAACCGGTGACCTTACCCATGCTTTCTAGAGCCTTGAAAGAACTGTCCTCTTCTAGGGCTGTTGGACTCGATAGTGTGCCGCTACTTGCATTTAAAAACTGTTTCGCTGTCTTAGGGCTTCACTTGCTTCATCTCGTCAACACTTCTGTCATCACTTGCGTCTTCCCAAGTGACTGGAAAATTGCCTCAGTTCTCCCTCTTCATAAATCTGGGCCTCGCGATGCTCCTGGCAATTTTAGGCCGATATAGATTTTATCAGTGTTGTCAAAATTATGCGAGAAGGTTATATGTACGCAGTTGTACGCGAGACATGGCTCAGCCCGCACGTAGCTGACTCGGAACTACAGCTGGGCATGCCAGACTTCACGTGGTTTCGGAAGGACAGGAGCGGGAGAGGCGGCGGCGTGGCGTGTGCTGTCAGAGCACATCTGTCTCCTGTGCACCGACCCGACCTCGAGACAGACTGCGAGTCGCTGGTCATCCAACTGGGCACAACTCGCTCAGCCTTCTTAGCCGTATGCTACCGTGCCCCTAACGCGGACCGAGAGACGGAGAGGGTCGCGGATCTCCTGCGCGGGCTCCACCGCACCGGCCGCCCGTTCCTGATGGTAGGGGACATCAACCTGTCAGAGATTTGGTGGACGGAAGACGGAGAGGCCGACCTGCGAAGGCGCACCGCGCGGGCCGTCACCTTCATCGACGCCATCGCGGAGTGCAGCGCGGTGCAGTCGGTGACGACGGCAACGCGAGGGCAGAACATCCTCGACCTGGCGGTGTCCTGCGGAGATACTGTGACGTCAGAAGTCCGGGACCGACTCTTCACCTCTGATCACCTGGTGGTCGTGACGCACTTTAGAGTTAACACAGGCCCGGTCCCTCGTGCCTCTCGATCAAAAGTGTACAATTACAGGCGTGCAGATTTTGCTGCCCTGCGCCAAGCTCTGCGTTCAGTGCCTTGGACTGTTCTTGAATGCATGGATGTTGACTCCGCCGTTGAGTTGTTCTATGATTTTGTATTCGCCGCTGTAAGTGATCACATACCCATGACAGAGTTACGTCAGAAATTCCCACCGTGGTTTAGTCGCACTGTTCGTGA
The DNA here is from genome assembly GCA_036785665.1 of Chirona hameri. NCBI lineage: Eukaryota > Metazoa > Arthropoda > Thecostraca > Balanomorpha > Balanidae > Chirona > Chirona hameri. The sequence goes on along the minus strand of JAXIVJ010012345.1, from coordinate 28,101 downwards.
TCTCCTGCGTGAGAAAGAACAGGCCCACAAGCGCAAGAAGGCAGATCCCTCCGCTGCGAACACAGAGGAGCACGCGAGGGCAGGATCCGAATTTAAACGTGCTGCTAGCGCTAGTTATCGCGACTACCTGATGGGTCTTGTGGAAGACTTCAAGGAGAACCCAAAGCGATACTGGACCTTTATTAAGTCTTTGAAGTCCAGTGGTCATGTGTCTCCCGTTTTGGAGTGCGATGGCGTAGTAGTGAAAGACACAGTGGCCAGGGCGAATAACTTTAACACATGTTTCTCGAAAAAAAATTCAGCGCTCCGTACACCGACGCACTGCCGGACGCTCCTGTTCTTAACGCCCCGGGTTTGTCTACTTTTAATGTCCCACCTGGCCGTGTGGCACAGCTCCTGCGTGAGCTAAGCCCACACAAGGCCTGCGGCCCCGATGGCCTCAGTGCTAGGATTTTAAGTGAATGTGCGGAAGAACTTGCGATCCCTCTCGACATCATCTGTCGATTGTCAGTGCGCTCCGGGGTGTTCCCGTCAACTTGGAAGCGGGCCAACATCATTCCTGTTTTCAAAAAAGGCTCTAAAAAGCTTCCAGACAACTACAGACCACTCTCATTATTAGCGCTTTGCTCTAAAATTCTGGAGAAGGTAGTGTGCGAGGGCCTGCTTCAAGCATGCCTTCCAGCACTGCCTTCTTCTCAGCATGGCTTTCTTCCAAAACGTTCATGCGTTAGCAACTTGGCTTGCTTTTTAGAACACTGCTGGACATCACTGACAAAGGGATCGCAAACAGACGCCATCTATACCGATTATTCTTCCGCTTTTACGAGTGTGAGCCATAGGCTACTTTTACACAAGCTCAAGTGCTCTTTTAACATCTCAGGACTTGCACTCAGCTGGATTGAGTCTTACTTAAGCCAACGATCCCAGCGGGTCATTCTCGATGGGGAGCATTCTGACTGGGCAGCAGTACTATCCGGAGTCCCTGAAGCAGCATTTTAGGCCCAATTCTGTTCACTTGCTATGTCGCTGACCTTCCCAATCACATCGAAACATCGTGTCTGTCATATGCAGACGATGTCAAAATTTGCAATCGAATTAGTTCCCCAGAGGACGCTCATTCCCTCCAGACCGACTTAGACCGCCTCAGCTTGTGGTCCAAAACTTGGCGTTTGAAACTCAACCCAACTAAGTGCAAGACCATTACTATTACCCTGCGCTCATCGCCTTTTCTAGTTTCTTACGTGCTGGATGGTCACCAGCTTGAGCGATGTGTGCGCATGCGTGATCTTGGCATCATTTTAGACGCTAAGCTCACATTTGCAGACCACGTAGACGCCACCGTTTCCAAGGCTAACCGAATGCTAGGACTGCTCATGAGGAGCATGCAGATGTCCTTTCGCGCACACAGAACGCGATTTGACCATACCGCAGCCCTTGCCGCTTACAAGGCACACGTGAGGTCGATAATGGAATACGGTAGCGTAATTTGGTCCGGCGCTGCAGTCACCCACCTACGTAGACTCGGACGCCTACAACACCGATTTCTGATGTGGCTGGGATCAAAGACGCAACCAACGTGCCCACCACTCGACTACAAATCACTGCTTATACGATTCGGCTGCGCATCTGTCAGGTCGCGTTTTACTCAGATAGATCTTATGTTTATGTGTTCAGTGTTTGGTGGCCGCCTGGACTGCGCCGAACTTGTGGGAATGTTCCCATTATCGGCACCAGGCCGACGCACGCGGCGCCCTGAGCTCTTCCACGTACCTCGTAGAAGTGGGAGAGTGGACTGCGTGAAGAGGGGCTTCCTGGTTCGTCTACCACAACTGTTGAACTCCCTCACAGGCAGCAGCCCTCAGACTGATTTATTTCTTCCGTCGCGCTCTCTTCGTTCAGATATCTTGAAGTTCGCTGATGCTCAGGGTACTTACTCAGGCTAGAGGTAGCCACTGCGAGCCACATCTCCGTATGTGATTAGTCATGACTTTAATTTGTATATCCTTTTTACTTTTAGGTCTTTTGCCTCCACCAGCGCTTCATTGAATTTAATTTTTACTTTTACCAGCGCTTTTAATGGCTACTTTATGCTGTTGTTTTTACGGTACAGTGTGGTGTTGTGTTTTTGCTTTTTTTGTACTGTGCGGGCCTGTGTTTCGTGCGGACTCGCGTTATCTGTGAATGTTTTAATTTATCCTATTCTGACTGCAACCGTAACTGGGCTCTGTGCCTGTGGTTGTTTTGCTGCAATACAATACAATAGTTGTCGGCGCATCTCATTTCCCACAGCCTGTTGGCGCCTTCACAATACGCGTACAGGCCGTGCCACTCGACGGAGGATGCCGTGGTCGACGCTGTGGAATGGATGACGCGCCGGATCGACGCGGGACATGTCGTCGCCGTCACCTCCGTCGACCTTCGACAGCGTTGACCACGGTGTCCTCCTGACCAAGCTACAGTGGTACGGCATCGATCCCCGATGGTTCCGGAGTTACCTCGATGGTTGGCTGCAGGTGGTGAGAGGCGGATCACTATCCCTTCCTTTATCCCACGGCGTCCCTCAGGGGTCCCTCGTGGGCCCACTCCTCTTCAGCATCTTCACGAACGACCTTGCATCGTACCTTCCTCACGGGCGTCTGGTGTTCTACGCAGACGACACCCAGCTCCTCGACTCCGCCCTCCCAGCACACCTATCCCTACTAAAATCCCGCCAGGAGGATACCATCATTGCGGTCCAATCTTACTTCACTGCCAACTCCTTAAAGATGAACCCCACCAAGACCACCCTCCTCCTTCTCGGTACTCCTCAAGCCCTTAGAAAGACTCCATCCTTTCAGCTCAACATCTCAAACCACACACTCAATCCCTTGCCGTCCGTGAAGATGCTGGGGGTCACCATGGACCGTAACTTGTCCTGGGAGGAGCACATTTCCAATTTAGTCAAAAAGTGCAACTCCATCCTGTTCTGTCTGTATAAAATTCGTCACCACCTCACACCCGAGACCCGCCAACTCCTAATCCAGACACACGTGTTCCCCCACATACTGTACTGCCTCTCCGTCTGGGGTGGGGCCGCTGACTGCCACCTCAGCCGGGTACAAAAGGTGATAAATTTCGCGGCAAGGATCGTCTCGGGTGCGCGGGGTCGTGATCATATCTCACCGATCGTGGAGTCGCTAGGCTGGCGTGGTATACGCGACCTCGTTGCGCGCCGCGACTTGTATCAGCGTCTACAGAGCCTTAAACGATCCCCGCGCTCCGGCAGCGGTCCGATCGCTATTCACCCCTCCCACCGCTGTGAGTGAGCGCCTCACGCGGGCTGCGGTGGCTGGTGCTCTAGAGCTGCCCGCTTTCCGGCTATCCATGTCGCGCAGGGCTTTTTCCTATAGGGCGGCCTCGTCTTGGAACCACCTGACGCCGGCCGTTATGGCCTCCCGGAGCCTCGCCGTGCTAAAATCCCAACTCGAAAATTGTGACGACGGTGTGTGAAAGCTTGAATTCGTACGTTTTATTAACATAGTTACCATGATTTCTTGTGTGTGTGCGATGCGTGTTTTAAATTGTCTGTCGTGTTTTTCGATTGTATCGCCCAACTTGTATCTCTTTCACTCGAATCGAACATTAAGCCATTTATATGGAATGATTCGCAAATACATGCATGAATACAGAATATAAAAGAAAACCATACAAAAAAGTGAAAGTGACAAGGAGGCTTTCATATTTTATATAACTTTGTATGAAGAAAATTGAAAGAGCTCATTTTTAGGGAAACTTCTACCACGCCAAAGTTGGGGGGGGGGCGCCGCCCCCCCCCCCCCCCCAGTCCAGATGTTGGGGGGGGGGAGCAAGCGCCCCCTCTACCCCCTGTTCCCGGGCCCCTGGTGGTTAGGGATATCTCAGGAGCCTCCACTTTCCCACAAGTCAGGGGTGGGGTGCTTCTGCACGTGCGCTCGTGTGGACCACGTATTTGTATCTCAGAAACTACTTCCCTGATCGAGTTGAAATTCACCATACATTTCCACTGCGTTCGCTCGTTCATCGCCAACTACGGCGCCTTACTGGTTCGGTAAAAAAGTTATGGAAGAAAAATGACGAATGACCTCAGGGTGAATAGATTTTACCTCGGAGGTCACAGGATACAAATACCACATGGATTTGGCATTGGCGGATCGAGAACGGGTGGTTGGGGAGGCAAAATCCCAAAAAGTCTCACACAATTCTGACAACGCATCGGATTTGGCTGTCTTATGCATTGATAGCTGATTTAAAGCTAACTTTTCTTAGTAAAAGTTGCTTCGATTTTCTTATATATCAGGAAAAGTTTCAATCTTGCGCAGATTTCAGGCGGTTTGGGGGAGGGCAATTGCCCATTTTCCCCCAACCGTAGATCTGCCACTGGATCTTTGTATTTTGCAAAAGATGCGGGACTGGTGAAAATTGGGCCAATTTAGCCATTTCCTGTGGATTTATATGCATTTGCATGTTTCCCCAATGACTTATAATTGGGAGATCACACAATAAGACTTCACATTAGGTCACCGATATATAAATCATCCGAAATAGCAGAATTGTAGGTGTTTATGACCTGATTAAATCCTGTGAGTATCTAACTGATCGGTCAAACAATGTGGCTGTGGCACGACCTTACATTTTTTGGAGGTGGGATCACTAGACTTGACTTAGTGACGTGACCTGAGGAGACCCGAGGTAAACAAATTAACAGGATTTCGGCAATTGATAGGCAAGCAGATTTATATTTTTGATAGGCAAGCAGGCAAGTAGCAAAAATGGCGGCGCAAAATGTCGAAGTTTTCCGCTATTTCTAAAAAACCTAAGGGGAGGGTATATTTTTTTACAGTTTTTCTTCTTCTCTCAAGTGGTTGAAATTGAAGTTTGTATGTATCCCTTGCTTTCAATGACAGACAAAACAGCGCACCTGATACAATTCAAGCAGCCCCGGTGACATGCGGCCAGCTGGAGGGGGGGGGGGGGGCAGAATCTGCCCCCTCCCGGATTTTATCAATAACTATCAAACTGATAGATATGAACGTGAAACTTTCAGTACCTTATACTGTATCAATTGCACGTCTTCTCACTAAATTTCAATGAAATTTATGTCGTATTTTGGGAGATAGTAACATTTTAATGACGTCATGTCATGCCATTTTTGGTGGAAAACAATAAATGTTTGAAAAATCGTATAAAATAGGGTTTCAAGCAAATTACAAATAAAAACGGCAAAAGAAATTAAATGACATTCTCTTCCAAATGGCTGTCTCGGATTTGTTATTTTTGGAGTTTGTGAACCCTAAAATATTTTTGTTTCTCTCGGAAAAATGTCCACAAAATAATTTTTTGTGAATTCGAAAAGTGAATTTCTTAAGCTCGAATACCAAAATAAGGTGACCGGCCCAAATCTGCGTTGGGAAAAAATTGGGGTTACCTTTTCGCTACAAAAAGATGGCAAAAAAATGGGGTACGTTTTTGCCCCCCACCCCCAGTGGTTTTCTTTTAAAAAAGGCTCTGGCTCGGTCATTGTCGCTCGGAGAGAGGACAGTCTTCTCCACCTTACTGAACACCCTCTCCGCCTCCGCCCTTGTAACCGGAAGGACGGGAAGGACCTACAGGAAAAAGGATGGATTTGGACCGATTGTTCCATTGTAGATTTGCTTGACAGAAATGGTGCTGGATACAAATCATGAAATAAGGACACCTGTAAACGTGATAATTATTAAACTTATAAATTACCCCTCGCCCTAGTGGGGGTTATTTGTCGTTTTTCCCCCCTGATGTTTTTTTTTAGAATAGCGGAAAAACACGCCGCCGCCAAATTTGGCAAAAAAATGAACAAATTTGTCCAGTACCGTTCTAAAAACGCAAATATAGCATGTATTAGACTTCACGTCTTGGGGGCGACATATTTCCCCCCCCCCCCTTGAACGGTCTTGGGGGGGGGGGGGGGGCATGGCCGCCCCCCTGGATCCGCCCCTGCGGCGCATATAGACGTGGAGTGAAAATTATGTTTTATCAATTAGCTTCAGCTGTAAAGATTGAATCATATTTCTGACACTGTTCCATCATATAATAATTTTATAACATGCTATATTACTATATACTATATTACTAATATTGTTCAAACTTGCGTTGCGTCACTTTTGCCTCAAGGACAAGCTACCATATTTTACTGACATGAAGTATATATATATATATATATTTTTTAACTTTTACAATGCTCATCATTTGTACCATATATGGTACAGGATATGTCATTTTCGACTACGGAAGATGGGGGGGGGAAACATATAGTTTTGCCCCCGCTTGATTTTGCCAGCGGGGGCGGCTGCCCCCGCTGCCCCCCCCCCTCCCAGAATCCGCCGCCCCTGACCAATACATGACATTGGTATTATCAATTACCATATTTCGGTATTTTAACGACCTGGAAAATTAAGAAATAGGTATTTGAAATAAACATTGTTTTAATCGAATGGGGTAGCGTGGTTCACTTTGCCCCGTGATTTGTTTTCACCCAAAACATGTTTTTGTTTCTTCGGTGTCGAATTACGCCATTTGATAGAAGTCCTAGATAAAATTAATCGAATGAAAATCAGAGCTGGAACACGAAACTACCCTTCGGACACATTTGTTGGTATATTCTGGTTGCCACTAAATAAATATATGACGTCATTCCTTAGCTAATCCGTTCCGTGGGGCGTGCATAATGGGCTACCAATCGACGTCGCCGCGGAGCTGTTCTACGACCTGCTGTCGGCCGCCATCCGCGACTTCATTCCGCTGGTGCAGTTCAAACGCCGGCGGCCGCCGTGGTTCGACCGGGACTCGCTACACACGGCACTGCGGGAGAAGGAGCCGGCTCACCGGCGGATGAGCACGGCGGGGACGGCCGATGGCCGCGAACTGTTTCGTGAAAAACGCCGGCTTTTTAAGCGTCTGGCGAGTGACCGATTCTGTAACTAGTTAAATGGCCTTGTACAAGATTTGAATACCAATCCCAAGCGTTTTTGGTCATTTGTGAAATGCATTACAGGTAGAAACGTCCAGATATCGCATCTCCTTGATGGTGATAGAAAGGTTACTGATGACCGCGAGAAGGCCGACCTGTTAAACCGCACGTTTGCCTCTAAGTTCAGTAACCCAGTTGTCACTGAACTCCCGCCGGCACCGGAATATGATTTAGATCCACTGCGCTCTTTCCATGTGACTGAGGACATAGTACGTAGTATTCTGTGTAACCTAGGCCCGCACAACGCCTGCGGGCCTGACAATGTTAGCACGAGGGTGATGAGAATGCGCGGTCGAGTTGTCTGTGCCCATCGCTAAACTGTGTACACTGTCGCTGTAGAAAGGGGGTCTTTCCCAGGTCGTGGAAACGTGCCAATATCGTGCATATTCATAAAAAAGGTCCAAAAACGTCTGCTAGCAATTACCGATCTGTGTCAGTTACCTCTTTTTGGCAAGGTTCTGGAACGGATTGTTTTTGACGAGCTTTTTCGTCACGTGAGACCGGCTATCTCTGATAAGCAGCATGGCTTTTTGCCCGGTCGTTCGTGTGCTACCAACCTGTGCACAATGCTGCACGCAGCCTGGACCAACATCTCTGCCGGATCCCATACAGATGTAATTTATACTGAGTACAGTTCGGCCTTCCAAAGTGTAAATCACAGTTTGCTCCTTCACAAATTAAAGATCTCCTACAGTATTTCGGACAAAGCTTTTGAACTTGATTGGCTCTTATCTGTCTGGGAGAGAGCAGAGGGTGGTGGTTGGGGGCAAGTGCTCAGAGTGGGTGCCGGTGAGATCAGGGACCCCGGAAGGGGGACTGCTCTCGCCACTGCTCAGAGTGGGTGCCGGTGAGATCAGGGACCCCGGAAGGGGGACTGCTCTCGCCACTGCTCAGAGTGGGTGCCGGTGAGATCAGGGACCCCGGAAGGGGGACTGCTCTCGCCACTGCTCAGAGTGGGTGCCGGTGAGATCAGGGACCCCGGAAGGGGGACTGCTCTCGCCACTGCTCAGAGTGGGTGCCGGTGAGATCAGGGACCCCGGAAGGGGGACTGCTCTCGCCACTGCTCAGAGTGGGTGCCGGTGAGATCAGGGACTCCGGAAGGGGGACTGCTCTCGCCACTGCTCAGAGTGGGTGCCGGTGAGATCAGGGACCCCGGAAGGGGGACTGCTCTCGCCACTGCTCTTCGCGTGCTCAGAGTGGGTGCCGGTGAGATCAGGGACCCCGGAAGGGGGACTGCTCTCGCCACTGCTCAGAGTGGGTGCCGGTGAGATCAGGGACCCCGGAAGGGGGACTGCTCTCGCCACTGCTCAGAGTGGGTGCCGGTGAGATCAGGGACCCCGGAAGGGGGACTGCTCTCGCCACTGCTCAGAGTGGGTGCCGGTGAGATCAGGGACCCCGGAAGGGGGACTGCTCTCGCCACTGCTCTTCGCGTGTTAAGTGCTCAGAGTGGGTACCGGTGAGATCAGGGACTCCGGAAGGGGGACTGCTCTCGCCACTGCTCAGAGTGGGTGCCGGTGAGATCAGGGACCCCGGAAGGGGGACTGCTCTCGCCACTGCTCAGAGTGGGTGCCGGTGAGATCAGGGACCCCGGAAGGGGGACTGCTCTCGCCACTGCTCAGAGTGGGTGCCGGTGAGATCAGGGACCCCGGAAGGGGGACTGCTCTCGCCACTGCTCAGAGTGGGTGCCGGTGAGATCAGGGACCCCGGAAGGGGGACTGCTCTCGCCACTGCTCTTCGCGTGTTAAGTGCTCAGAGTGGGTACCGGTGAGATCAGGGACTCCGGAAGGGGGACTGCTCTCGCCACTGCTCAGAGTGGGTACCGGTGAGATCAGGGACCCCGGAAGGGGGACTGCTCTCGCCACTGCTCAGAGTGGGTGCCGGTGAGATCAGGGACTCCGGAAGGGGGACTGCTCTCGCCACTGCTCAGAGTGGGTGCCGGTGAGATCAGGGACCCCGGAAGGGGGACTGCTCTCGCCACTGCTCAGAGTGGGTGCCGGTGAGATCAGGGACTCCGGAAGGGGGACTGCTCTCGCCACTGCTCAGAGTGGGTACCGGTGAGATCAGGGACCCGGGAAGGGGGACTGCTCTCGCCACTGCTCAGAGTGGGTGCCGGTGAGATCAGGGACTCCGGAAGGGGGACTGCTCTCGCCACTGCTCAGAGTGGGTGCCGGTGAGATCAGGGACCCCGGAAGGGGGACTGCTCTCGCCACTGCTCAGAGTGGGTGCCGGTGAGATCAGGGACCCCGGAAGGGGAACTGCTCTCGCCACTGCTCAGAGTGGGTGCCGGTGAGATCAGGGACCCCGGAAGGGGGACTGCTCTCGCCACTGCTCAGAGTGGGTGCCGGTGAGATCAGGGACCCCGGAAGGGGAACTGCTCTCGCCACTGCTCAGAGTGGGTGCCGGTGAGATCAGGGACCCCGGAAGGGGGACTGCTCTCGCCACTGCTCAGAGTGGGTGCCGGTGAGATCAGGGACCCCGGAAGGGGGACTGCTCTCGCCACTGCTCAGAGTGGGTGCCGGTGAGATCAGGGACCCCGGAAGGGGGACTGCTCTCGCCACTGCTCAGAGTGGGTGCCGGTGAGATCAGGGACTCCGGTAGGGGGACTGCTCTCGCCACTGCTCAGAGTGGGTGCCGGTGAGATCAGGGACTCCGGTAGGGGGACTGCTCTCGCCACTGCTCAGAGCGGGTACCGGTGAGATCAGGGACCCCGGAAGGGGGACTGCTCTCGCCGCTGCTCAGAGTGGGTGCCGGTGAGATCAGGGACCCCGGAAGGGGGACTGCTCTCGCCACTGCTCAGAGCGGGTACCGGTGAGATCAGGGACCCCGGAAGGGGGACTGCTCTCGCCACTGCTCAGAGTGGGTGCCGGTGAGATCAGGGACCCCGGAAGGGGGACTGCTCTCGCCACTGCTCAGAGTGGGTGCCGGTGAGATCAGGGACTCCGGAGGGGGGACTGCTCTCGCCACTGCTCTTCGCTCAGGGACCCCGGAAGGGGGACTGCTCTCGCCACTGCTCTTCGCGTGTTTTGTAAACGACCTACCGGGAATACTTGAGGCAGAAACACTCATGTTCGCAGACGACGTGAAAATGTACAGGTGCATATATTCGATTGTAGACGTGCGGTATGTGCAAGCCCAGCTGGACAAACTGTGTTGTTGCTCTGAGAAGTGGGTCTTAAAGGGAAATAATGACCTTTTGATTTTGTTAGCAACAATTTCTTAGGCTACCGTTATGGTTTTAAAATTATTGTATTTAAATTTAAGAATTAAATAAAATTATTCCCAAATTCAAAGTTGTAAGTTTGGAAAAAAATACAAAACAAGTACCTTGTGTACTTCATGAAGGTCATTGACAAATTCGTCCTTCCCTACCATTGTTTGCATCGAGTGCGGCATATTTGGAGGCTCTGTGACATTTCCGATCAAACTGAGCGCTGCACGGACACACGCTAGTAGCGCTTTCGTTCTCCATGGCAACCAGGCGTCAGCCAATCAAAAGCCAGAAAGAGAATACGTTCTGGCTTTTCATTGGCTCACGCCTGGTTGCCATGGAGAACGAAAGCGCTACTAGCAACAACTCGCCACAATGGTTAAGTGCGCCGAGAAGCATGACAATGCTTTGTAAACAAATCGCCGACGCTAAATAGGTCGCCGTCGATGTGCATCGATGAGCTTCCGATTTAATTGCCAGTTTTGTGTTATTGTTTGTTAGTTTTTTGGGGAAAAATTATTATTTTTCATGATAATATAAAGCATAGTGTTATATACAGCCACAGACAAATTATACAATACTCCTAATGTTGAAAACAAATGAATTTATTTTCAAAATTGAGGGTCGCAACCACTAACTATGCCGCCGTTGATGTGCATCGATGAGCTTCCGATTTTATTGCCACTTTTTCCAATCGCTGTTAGTTTTAGAAGATCGCCGGGCATATAATCACAACAAGCAGAACGCACAATATATTTTCCACTCATTGCGTAAAAAAACAATACGGGAAAAGCCCGCAGTTTGATGAGGACCAAAAGTACTTGCAAGTACCGGTCGTTAAAAGTGTGGAACGCTTATCAACTTTAACTTAAAATATCTTTCGGTAGGAAAGTTTTCATGCAAAATGTGATGAATTTACAATATATTTTGGTCTCGTCTGGCGATTTCAAGTGCTAACTCCATTTTTGTGGAAAAAGGTCATTATTTCCCTTTAAAGCTGAATCCAGCCAAATGTAAAGTGTTCACGCTGACTCTCAGGCGCACTCCGGTTATCGGAACCTATATGATTGGTGGTGTAGCGCTGAAACGCGTCCAAGTGATGCGCGACCTGGGTATTATGCTGGATCAGAAACTTACCTTTGGCGAACATGTCGACTATACAGTTCGTAAGGCAAACCGAGCTCTAGGATTGCTAATGCGTACTCTTCAAACAGGCAAGAACGGCCGTCTTTTGAAAGAAGCAAACCAACGTGCCCTCTTGTCAGCATATTTTGCAAACGTTCGCTCCGTCCTTGAGTATGGTAGTGTAGTGTGAGTGGAACAGCGCAGTCACATGTCCAAAGGATAGAGCGTGTGCAGGAAAAGTTTCTGGTTTGGCTGTGTGCTCGCTGCCGTGTGACAGGAGTGTCTTTTTCGTATCGAGATTTGGCTGTACATTTTAAAGTTAGCACCATGAGAGCTCGGTTCGAACACCACGATATAATGTTCATCAGAAACGTTCATCGCCACAGGATGTGTTCATCATTCCTTATCGACAAGTTCCCTCTAGCAGTGCCTGCCCGTCAGCTGAGAAATCAACGTGTGTTCGCAAGTTCGTTTGCGCGGGTAAACACTGTTAAAACGTTCGTCTTTAAAGGAAATAGTTCACCTTCAACATGGGTTTTGAACTGAAATAGCAGTTTTTAAGCCCGTGTTGAGAAATCCTTATCTGGAACTTTTCTTGGCTGAAAAGACTCTCCAGCCGAAGATATTTGACTTTTTGGCGAAGGAATACGGCGCATATATGATGTACCGTACCGTCTGAAAGTGCCAGCACTGCCATGGAGCATGCGCAGACCAATAACGCACACCATAAAATCAATAATTTACAACCTTCTGTCCTGAATTGGCGCGATGTAGGACCATTTTTAAAAAGAAGAAAAGAAACTGTATTACAAAATATAATAAAATCGTGTTCTGAAAAAATTCCGAGGGTGAACTATTTCCTTTAATCGCGCTCCCAGCGCCTGTAATGCCTTTCTGGACGCGAATCGCGATGTGGCTGTATGGGAGAGCAGTGCACCAGAGTTCAAGAAACGTGTGGCTGTATATGTTATGGGGGAGATAGTTGTGTTGTATGCCTGTAAATGTTCGTAAATGTGATTGTTTTAACTTTTGACTTCACCTGTCAGTGGGCGCAGAACCAGTTGGTGATTATACAAATAAACAAATCAACAAATACCCCACTCTCCCCTACTCTGCGCAACAGAATGAACCATTTTCAGACACTAGACGTTTTCACGAAGGATTTTGCGTTTGGGGCGATTGGGGCGTTTGGGGCGTTTGGGGCGATTGGGGCGATTGGGGCGATTGGGGCGTTTGGGGTAAATGGGTCTATAGCTTGTAAGAACACGGCCTTTTCCGGTGATTTTTGGTATCAATCACAATTTTATGAATTAATGTATAAGTATATGCTCTTACAATGCAATATTTACCATTAGTTTGCTTTGAATGTTCACATTCATGAGCAAATCTGGCAATTTTGGGTTGTGTTAGTTCCTTCTACAAAACATACTGAAAATGCCCCAAAAGAGGCTAAAAAGTATACTAGATAATCAGCTTTGATTATATAAAATACGCAATTGACAGTTAGTTAGGGCAAAACTGAAAATATTAATGGCAAAGAAATATAACATTATGATGAAAAACGCAATCAAATGTCAAAAGCATAGACAGACCTTAATTCAACATCGCTCCGTCCCGCTGAGATCATCCAAGGTAACTTCGTTGGTTTCCGAAAACCGGAACAATCCTTACACATTTCGAATCACACTAAATGTTTTTGATTTGATTAATTTATTAATTGATGAATCTGACAAAAAGCTGAAAAGACCTCAGAAAAGGCACTTATAAACCCATGAAACATGCGGGCTTTCTGAAGCCACTGGTACTGAAAGCTCAGAAAATTGCTGCTCTAGGTCGAACGGACGCCATTGCTTGGCGCAGACCACGGCTCTGCGCCATGCGCAACGTGACGTCTGGCGACCAGCACCGATGGTCGCCATGGTGACTAGCCCACCGGCGCCGGAGCAACGTGTGCAACGTGACGTCCGGCGACCGGCCGTCCCGTCGCCATGGTGACCAGGCGGTGGCGGCCCTGCGCAGAGCTAGCGACAGAGGCCGGAGCCAGGCATTCTTGTCATCTTACCAACAAATGACAAAACGAAATCGCTAATTATCATTAATCCTTGCCTTTCAAAAGTGAATATGACTGAAAATATGAATGGACTAATTCATCTAGTTTCATTGAAATGAGCCATCTATCTCTGAAAACCATGTCGTTGTAAATATTACATTTCCCAAAACCAGCCACATCCGAGATTCGAGCAAGATGGCGTCACACAAAACACCCCCAGCCGTCTGGCAACACCAGAGGTAGTTTAAAGATGAAATTGTTAATTTTAAGTAAACTATGGTGCTAATCATTCAAATTAAATTTCCAGAAAAAATACATTAATTCATAAAGTTGCGATTGATACCAAAAATCACCTGGAAAAGCCGTGTTCTTACGAGCTATAGACCCATTTACCCCAAATACCCAATCGCCCAAACGCAAAATACTTCGTGAAAAACGGCTACTAAGCTATGGGGCCCTTTCTTGCTAAAGGGTCACACTCCACAGTCCAAGGCCCCCTACTAAATCCACCACTATCGACAAGGTAGGCTGCCCCGGGGCGGCCCGCCGCCACCAATCAATAGTCCGTCGGTTGTTGTTGTGTGTTGTTGGTGTGTTGCCAGTACAGATGAATCTGCTAATACAATGCCACCGATGAAAACAGTACATCATGGCGATGGCTGACTGCAGACTGCAACCGCTCTGCACTCTCTGCAGGCAATGCAGAGCCAGACTGCAGGGCATTGGCCGGCTGGCATAATGCAATCGAAGTGGTTTAATAGGTCAAGTTAAAACAGCTGGCCACTCACCTGGAATAAGGACATTACAAAGTACTGGCCAGACCTGTAAAAGGTTGAATACAACCCTCAATCCCCGTCATGATCCCCGTCAAGGGAGACTTCACGGATACTGATAAACATATCCGTGAAGTATCCGTGGGGATACTTCACGGATACTTCAGGTGCTGATGAACATCACTGAGAGAAAAGTTTGCACCTAGAAGGGAGTTAACAAAGGGAGTTGCCAAAAGTGACTCCCAATAACTCCCTACAACATACACCCAATAAACTCCCCTTTAGAACACCTACACCCCATACACCTCCCCCCATACTCCCCTAAGAACTCCCTCATACTCCATCACTTGCTCCCCTCCATAACTCCCCCCATATTCCATCATGATTTTCCTCGAGAACTCCCCTTTATGTCATACTGTCCCCTTCAGAATCCCCCCTTACTCCTGCTACTTCCCTTCATTATTGTGCAGTACCTAATTATACCCTTACTCCTGCTACTTCCCTTCAGTATTGTGCAGGTACCTAATTATACCCTTACTCCTGCTACTTCCCTGCAGTATTGGCAGTACCTAATTACACCTTACTCCTGCTACTTCCTCAGTATTGTGCAGTACCTACTTATACCCTTACTCATGCTACTTCCTTCAGTATTGTGCAGTACCTAATTATACCCCTTACTCCTGCTACTTCCTTCAGTATTGTGCAGTACCCTAATTATACCCTTACTCCTGCTACTTCCCTGCAGTATTGTGCAATACTTAATTATACCCTTACTCCTGCTACTTCCCTTCAGTATTGTGCAGTACCTAATTATACCCTTACTCCTGCTACTTCACTGCAGTGTTATGCAGTACCTAATTATACCATTACTCCTGCTACTTCCTGCAGTATTGCGCAGTACCTAATTATACCCTTACTCCTGCTACTTCCCCTGCAGTATTGTACAGTAACTAATTATCATCCTCTTACTCCTGCTACTTCACCTGCAGTATTGTGCCAAGTACCTAATTATACCCTTACTCCTGCTACTTCCCTGCAGTATGTGTGCAGTACCTAATTATACCTTACTCTGCTACTTCCCTGCAGTATGTGCAGTACCTAATTTGTACCCTTACTCCTGCTACTTCACTGCAGTATTGTGCAGTACCTAATTATACTCTTACTCCTGCTACTTTCCTCTTCTCAGTATTGTGCAGTAACCTAATTATACCCTTACTCCTGTTACTTCACTGCAGTATTGTGCGGTACCTAATTATACCCTTACTCCTGCTACTTCCCCTTCATTATTGTGCAGTACATAATTATACCCTTACTCCTCTGCTACTTCCCTTCAGTATTGTGCAGTACCTAATTATTCCCTTACTTCTGCTACTTCCCTGCAGTATTGTGCAGTACCTAGTTATACCCTTACTTCATGCTACTTC
>JAXIVJ010012344.1:0-40641 GCA_036785665.1 Chirona hameri | reverse complement strand
GCTGCGATACTATGTATTCTCTGCCCAGCGCACGCGTTCCCTCGCCTGACATGACGCCACACATTCATTCCCGGTGTCGGGCCCGTGTCTTATTTATGTTCGGGTTTCCTGTTTCAGTACCCTTCTCCGGAATGGGACACGGTCACGCCGGACGGCCAAGAACCTCATCGAACTCTTTGTGCTCACCGTTAACACCGCAACGGCGCATCAACGCCACGGAGGGCTCAAACACCCCTCGGTCTGCGTGAGTAGCTCCAAACCCCCGGGGATCTTGCGTGAGTAGCTCCCAAACACCCCTGGATCTGCAATAGTAGCTCCCAAACACCCTGGCCCTGCGTAATAGCGATTGAGCCAGCTAAGTGAGAATATCGTAGCTGTTTGGTGTATACTGTGTAATGCACTTACTTCTATCCAAGTTCTGGTCACCGTCACTGCATTATCGCAAAAAGGTATGCAAAACAAATTAAATACTAAATTATATCAGCTTTGTATTATGCTTTATTTGTGTTATACGCTTGGAATCACATGATCTAGACTAAGAGCAAACAACACGCATGTCTACTTATAATCCTGTCCCTAGATGGCACTACTGTAGTAAACGCCTGAAGTATGCTGTACCTGCATAGCTTGAAAGCCGAGAATTGCTAATTATATTCCTGCCATAGATGGCATGGTAGTAACCCCCTTTAAGTTATGCTGTACCGCATAGCTTGAAGTAGAGAATTGCTAATTATATTTCCTGCCTAGATGGCACTGGTAGTAACCCCCTGAAGTTATGCTGTACCGCATAGCTTGAAGTAGAGTGCTAAATTATATTCCTGCTAGATTGGCACTGGTAGTAACCACCCCCTGAATGTTATGCTGTACCGCATAGCTTGATGCCGAGATTGCTAATTATATTCCCTGCCTAGATGGCACTGGTAGTAACCCCCTGAAGTTATGCTGTACCGCATAGCTTGAAGTAGGAGACATTGCTAATTATTTTCCTGCTAGATGGCACTGGTAGTAACCCCCTGAAGTTTTTTTCTTTTAAGCAGTCGCACTAGCTTGGATGTAGAGATTGCTAATTATATTCCTGCCTAGATGGCACTGTAGTAACCCCCTGAAGTTATGCTGTACCGCATAGCTTGAAGTAGAGGATTGCTAATTATATTCCTGCATAGATGGCACTGGTAGTAACCCCCTGAAGTTATGCGTACGCATAGCTTGAAGTAGAGAATTGCTAATTATATTCTGCCTAGATGGCATGGTAGTAACCCCCTGAAGTTATGCTGTACCGCATAGCTTGAAGTAGAGAATTGCTAATTAATTTCCTGCCTAGATGGCTCTGGTAGTAACCCCCGGAAGTTATGCTGTACGCATAGCTTGATGCCGAGAATTGCTAATTATATTCCTGCCTAGATGGCAACTGGTAGTTACCCCCTGAGTTATGCTGTACCGCATAGCTTGAAGTAGAGGAGAATTGCTAATTATATTCCCTGCCTAGATGGCACTGGTAGTAACCCCCTGAAGTTATGCTGTACCGCCATAGCTTGAACCCGCTGAACTGCGGCTGCGTACTTATATTCCTTTCCCCTAGATGGCAGGTAGTAATAAACGCCTGAAGTCCATGCTGTACCGCATAGCTTGAATACCCGAAAACTGCGGCTGCGCGTTGCGCAGTGGGGAAAGGGGCAGATAATATTAATAGTGTTTCCCAAGCAAATTGGTTACAAAAGAAACATGACAAACAATTAGTTGAAAATTGAAATTAGTTTTGGAATATTCCATAAATAATTTGATTTCAATTCCACCATGCGTCATTATGAATTTATGATATTTTGGAATTTAGGTAGAATCATTGCTAATAACCGATGCAGCTTAGGAAAAACTAAAACAACTCTAGTTAAATTCCTCCAACGAGTGCCACAAAACAAAGCGGTGTGACCTCGACGTAGCATTCTATGCAGCTATCGTCCCGTACGGCTCTGGCTCGTGACATGGCGTCATATTGCGGCGCCTCTGCGCACTGTCCCGCCTCGGCCCGGCGGAGAAAACATGGCCGTAAATAGGGGGCGGTCTCATTTGGCGCCGCTGGCCCCGGCGAGGATGAACGAGCGCCGCTGGGGGGCGGGTGATTGCCGCTGGTCGGGCTGATGTGGAGGACGGGCAGACCCCCGGGAGGACGACTTATCACACACCCCGCCGGCGTAAAGAGCAGGGCAGAATTATGGCCACCAGCGGGACCGTCCTGTGCTGCGCGACGGAAATATAGGGGCGTCTTAGAATGTTGGGTAGGTCATTGTACAGTTTGGTAGGTAGTTGTTAGGGCTTGGGGGGCTTTCTTGGGTAGTGTTATCTACAGATAAAGATACGTCACACTCACACACGCACACACGCACACACGCACACACACGCACCACGCACACAACACGCACACACGCACCAAAGCACACACACACCACACAGATATGTAAGTAGTGTCACATGTTGAAAGTATTGTGGAGCGGGTGAGCAGAGGTGTTGGGACGGCGCCTATGGGTAGCTTCGCCGACAGGTGTCCTCTACTAATGGCTTACTCGACGCTAACTCGCCGCTAACTCGACACTGACGCCCGGGCTAACTCGCTACACGCCGCCAACTATCCGCGGCGGGCGGCTACTCGATTGTTGCCAACTCGCCGGCTATCAGTTATCCACCCCGTGTAGACAGAAACAAGCCGACATTGAGACGATTATAACTCGATTGTTGCCAAAACTCGCCGGCTACTCAGTATCACCCCGGGTAGACAGAAACAAGCCGACATTGAGACAGATATAACTCGATTGGTTGCGAAACTCGCCGGCTACTCAGTATCACCCCGGGTAGACAGAAACAGCCGACATTGATGACAGATAATAACTCGATTGTTGCCAAACCTCGCCGGCTACTCAGTTATCACCCCGGGTAGACAGAACAAGCCGACCATTGAGACAGATATAACTCGATTGTTGCCAACTCGCTCGGCTACTCAGTTACACCCCGGATAGACAGAAAACAAGCCGACATTGAGACAGATATTGCAGTTTATGGCGGGCTAAATCAATCCACCCATTAGCGGGTGCTAACCTGATTATAGATCAGATGGACGATGCCTCTAACTCAACTTATTACGCTTAAACGAGGCTGGCCTGTCCGGAATCTATCGGACTCCTGTAATCGATATCGATAATCTATCGACTTTTAGAGTCGGATAGTGTCGTAGTTTTTCCTCGATCCGGCTTAGTGTAGATTGTATAGTTTTGTTTTCAACTACCGGACCTGTTTGCTGGGGTAGGAAGTATGTGCCCTGGACATGAAAATATCTGACAAAAACGAGTGGCAAGTAATTTAGTAAACTGTCAAATTGATTTCTGATAGTCAAGTGCAACGTATGCACGGAGCGTCCTGTATCAACATTCTTTGGATTGTAATGATTGATTTGTATTGATTTATTTCATCATTAAAAATGCTGATCAAAATGCTGTGTCTGGCATTGCTTGGATAGCTCGTGCATCACGACATATGGACATTTTTGTCGTTTTCCATTGCTCTCTTTGCACATGTAACAGATTCCTGTAATAACGCTTATGAGGCAGCTAAGCCATATAGCGATTTCAGTTTCAGATGTAGTTTGCCAGTGAGAGAGTGTGTGACCCATCGCCGTGTCCTGGATCTGCTGTCATCGTGCACTTTGTGACGCTGCTGTGTGCCATGCATTGCAGCAACGCGAGCGCGTGGCTTCGGTGGTACACCGCCAGCAGACCGTCGACTGCTTGAAGAAGTTCAACGCCAGGCGCAAACTCAAGGTCAGTAGTGCCGCGCCGCCGCGCAAACTCAAGGTCCAGTAGCGCCCGCGTCGCCGCGGCCGGCGACGGCGGCGGCGACCGCAGTGCTGGTCAGCTGAAGGTCAGGGTTAGTTTGGACCACTGCGGGACTTCGGAGCCCGACTGGTTATTGATTCGACACTGATGGAAATCGATTGTAATTCGTTCAAGTCAAATTCCTTGAATAAAAACAAATGATTCACTACCAGATCTTTTGATTCATGAATCGTCATTGAATCAAACCACGCCATCAAATCAAGGCTGATTTGAATCAAAAGATTTAACGATTCTTAACGATTGAATTACACTGGTAAATTGTCCAAATACATGCAGTCCCAGTGGCTACATTTATTTATACTGAAATAGTATTGCTGTAACAATGTTTTAATGATCATGCATATGTATGTTTCCATTTGTATTGATTTTACATAAATTTCACCACATAAATTTAAATGTTGAATCAAACGTGAATCGTTTAAAAATATTTGTTTTGATTTTTGAATCGGAAAGAATCAATTCCCAAATTGTATCCGTGAATCGACGGTGATTGTATCAAATTGGTTAGAGTCGCTGCGAGAACATTATTCTTATGATTAAAACCATTAGGGGTTGATACCTTAACCTCGATGTATCAAACGTAAATTACCGCTAGACTGTATTGATATTTCGGCCCGCCCAACAGGCCTTTGTCAAAATTACATATGAGTGAATACAATGTTTACATGAGTGACAATGATACAAAATATGTGCATCGAAAGGTGAACCCTTGAAAAAGGCTAAAGGTGAAACCCCTTGACTGAGGGTTCCCTTGCACTGACCACTTCGCCATCTGGCTGACTGATAGTTCATAGTGATTGTATAAGGTGATTGTATCATTCAGAGTCCAAAATGATCATGATTGAAACGTTCCAAAAAAGTTGAAATCAATAACCAGATCTGTATCGGAGCGGATGCTGACTGAGGGACTCTGGGGAAATGTCGCTATGTTTTGAAAATGTAAAGTTTGAAGAAGTATTGTAGAGATGTTTGGGGAAAATCAGTATGTGTTAGAAAAAATATGGCAGGATAACCCTCGGCCCCCCCCCCTACGGGGGGCTTGCCAGCCCCCCCCCCCTGAGGTTTTCCTTGAAAAGCTTTTTACACGTGCGGGCGCATATTGCTGATATTCTTCGGTAGCTGAGTTTATAACAAGTTATATGTATGCCTGTAAAAATTTGATTGAAATTGGTAAGATAGTTTGGGAGATAATCATGTTTTATGACGTCGTGTTGGTGGAAAAATATAATATTTGAAAATAGGTAGAAAACAGAGTTTCTAGAAGAAAATTGTAAACGCAATTCAGCAAAGATACAAAATGGAATTCTCTTTAAAATGGCAATCTCGGATTTTCGATATTGTGTGTTTTTGACCCCTAAATAAATATTTAAAAAAACACAAAATCAAAATTTCAAAGATGTAGGAAAAACCTGGATATATGTGGAGGAGAACTGGTATGGACAATGACCCATACCAAATTTGAAATGAATATCTTCATTTGTGACTGAGTGATGAGTGTATGATGAGTGACTGAGTGAGTGTAAGAAGCTGATGACGTCATTATTTAATAACTTTTTGTTGACTTTTTTTACAAGATATGAACAAAATAATTACCCTTTCTGTATTTCCTGAGCCAAAACTGGTCTAGGAGACATGCCTTTTTATTTACATTTAATCAATTTCAAATTTTGTTGTTTTCTGAAGAGCAAATCGCTGTCTGGACGTGGTAATCGAGGGTCATTCAATTGACCTGGAAGGTCACCCGTTGACCTGAAACATAAAAATGCGTATAGAGTATAGATTCTCCTATGACCGGCAACATGCTGGTTCTTACCGCATTGCTCTTAGTTAAGTGGTTTGGAAGTTAACAGGGGCCTGTTCAGGCCCCCCCCCCCTCCCCCTTTGGGCGAAGGTGAAAAAAGCTCCCGTAGGGCGGGGGTTTAAAACTTTTCTGACACCAAAAGTGAAGTTGAAAAAAGATTTAACAAAGCGTCATGTAGCAATATTGAATTACGCACCATGATTTAAAAGAATGTCCCAAGTCATGGAAATTAATGCTGCGACATTTAGACAATGTTGCTGAATCCTCAGAAATACAGCATGGTTTCCGAAATACAATCAACTACATAACAAAACGATTCCTGGAATTGGAGGCATGGTTCATTTAAAAAATTGTGCTTGGTAAATGGTTTTGTATAATACTGTATCAAAGATAATAGTTTAACCGGAGGTCACTAGCTGGCACGGGATGAGTTCTGTTCTGTCTCTCCCACTATGGACGTAAATACTTGTAACAATGAAGCGCGCACGTAGTGCTAACTTTGCCGGCTTTCGTGCGATAATAACACCTCGATATTAACACATTGGCTGACCTGTGCTGAAGCCATCACGCACATTGATGCATAGTTTCCACGGTCGAGCGTTTGGAGGCAGTTCCATTGAATGACTCAGATGCGGGCGCACGCGATCTGTTTTGATCGCTCTGATCCGCCGGGCATATAGGATAATACGCCTACCCTTGGAAGCGTCGGTCTGTTTCGGACATAATGGATAATATGCTACTGGAAGCGTCGGTCTGTTCGGACATATGGGATAATATGCTACTGGAAGCGTCGGTCCTGTTCGGACATAATGGGATAATATGCTACTGGAAAGCGTCGGTCTGTTTCGGACATAATGGGATAATATGCTATCTGGAGCGTCGGTCTGTTTCGGACATAATGGTGATATATGCTACTGAAGCGTCGGTCAGTTTTCGGGACATAATGGGGAGAATATGCTACTGGAGCGTCGGTCTGTTTCGGACATAATGGGAAAATATGCTACTGGAGCGTCGGTCTGTTTCGGACATAATGGGTGTCTGTACTGAGCGTCGGTCTGTTCGGACATAATTGAACGGGGTTGATTTACGATAATCGATTGCGTTTGGCTCATGCCACCTTAGGTCAATTTACTAATTACTCTATAAACTAGTTCTCATCGTTTAACGGGTTTACGTCTAGTGTACGAGTGTTTACTCTCTAGTCTCTAGACGTATTGTTATATCACTGCGTGTGTTGTGTGTGTGTAGTTTGGTGTGCAGTAATCCAATGACGTCATTTAACGCTGCAGGGCGCCATCTTGACGGACGATGCTCGCCACACGGAACTTCTCCAGTGAGTTTGACGGCGGGCTGGGGGCAGTCGGCTGGGTTGTCCGACTAGGCTGGCATTGCTGCTGTATCACTGAACGGATTAGAGTTGAGCCGGTTCAGCAGTAGAGTAGAGTTGGAAGCAGTTCACTCTCAATCACAACCTCGCCCAGCCGTGTGGCTTAAGCCCGGGCCCACGGTGTTTGCTTGTAAGATCAATGCCGCACTGTTTGCAGGTTCCGTCAGTTGAAACTTTGTTTGGAGTGACTCGGTGCAAGTGCTTGATCGCCCCTATAATGGACCTGATTTGTATGTATTGTATTTGTATGTAACATGGCGCTGAAGGCGAGGATGAGTTAAACGCACGTGCATTGAAGCCAATGCTGCGCCTGGCGGTGCAGCCGCTTAGCCTTGACAAAACCAATTGAATAAAGTTTATAACAGGTAGGTCCGGACTTCGCGTGCTCCAGTAGATGAGTCACATCTCTTGAATTAGGAGATATCAGATCCGTAGGACACATGTCCTCCGAGATATAAAAACCCCAGCACTGAGCAACACATATCCACAGACCAACCATACGACAAAACTCGACCTCAGGCTTGTCTGCTTGCCTTCCAGCTTAACCTAAGCCCCAATCATCATCATCATCTGCCTCAGCGGTGTCTGTAGTCCTGCCGACTAAAGTCTGTCTGTTGTATGGCGTTCGTCGTTGCCATGGCAACGTGAGCTCGCGTCGCGACAGCGGCCAACTAGTTGGAAACCCTGGCGATGACATGCTCGTGGAACTCCACTCAAGCCGATGGTGTGACTGGCAATCGTTCGTTTGGTTAAGCCGCTTGGCTTCCGGGGCGGATTTTGCAGACATCTGCTCAAAAATCTGACGACGGAATGTTGTCAGAAACAGTGGTCAGTGGTTTCCGCTGAGCGATTTCAAATGCAGCGAATTCAGCTGCAATCTGGGAGTGCTGCCATGGTTATAAGTTGGGCAGCAGAGCGAATACGAAGTGATTTTGATTTGAAAGGACCAGTCTCTCATTTGAATTTAGGTTTCCAAGAACGGCATTGTCAAAAGCAGAAGAGTTGGCGGGCGAACTTTCTTTAAACATTTCGATTCCTGTTACGGAAGGCATCCCACAGAGAACACTTTTGCTTAAAGTAGAGGCAAGGGAGAGAGGCAGAAGGTGGAAGCGTTTTGTGGAGAGAACTTCTTCAAGTTTTCGATTCTTGCGAAAAGCATCACATAAGAAGACACTTAAGGCGTTTCCACCTCACTTCCACTTTATCACTTCCGTGAAAATGCCCTCTTGTCCGGTTTACACATGTAAAATCAAATGCACAGGGGCGTTAGCTTTCTCCAGAAAAGTTGGAGGGCTGAGCTGGGAAAAAATCGCTTAAAGTACCATACAAATCCACAAAATCCAAATTTTTCCCCCGGATTTGACCCACTTCCTTGTCTAAGTGGGGGGGGGGGGGGGGCTGAAACCCCCTCAACTGACTAGGATCCTACACCCCTGCAAATGCATCTGAAATAGTTATCTGACATGGATCCTCATAGGTCACCTAGGGCAATCGGTACGCGTCCCTCAGCACTTGGTTCTCTTCTCTTTGACCCGTGTATGCGTGCACCTTGTCTGTATCTCGACTCCTACTCACCTTGACCTGGCTCCTGACCCTTTACCGTGACCTGACATCTGACCTCTGTCCTGACTTTTTACTGCTGACCCTCACATTTGACCTCTGATCTGACCAAGCCTGGTGACCTCTGGCCCTAACCCTTGCTCCTTGACCGCTGATGTCTGACCTCAGACCTGACATCTCACCTCTGACCTGCCCGCTGACCTGCACCTGTGCCCCGCCAGGCCGCAGCATCGTCGCCAAGAAGGGTGACGGCTCGCACGTCAAGGAGAGCACCGAGAGCAACACCACCGTCGAGAAGACGACTGCAAAGGTAGGCCGGGTTCGAATCCCGACAGAGGCCGAAGTTTTCCGCGACAGGTGGCGGGACTGTTGGTGGCGGCTGGCGGAGCTCTAAAGGTGTGAATGGAGCGCTAATTTAATTATCGGCGATGTAGCAGTGGCATGACGGAATAATTATCAGTTGATGGTTTTCCGTTTCTTAAGAAGTACGATGGGGAACTTGTGTTATACATATGAACTTAGGTCAGGTAGTGTACCCGTAGCGTAACAAATATAGACGTTAGTGGTTTTTGTATGATTGCGATAGCGAGATATACCAGTCGTAAAATACTAATCACATCCCTGGGCGTCATGCAGTTCACAGCCGTAGTACTAAGTACACTACCCTGCAGAGAAGTGGCTAATGTGGTGAAGCTCCGATACGACACTGGCGAAATTCTGACATTTTCCCAGCGCCCGGGCATAAAATATCCCAAGTCATTTCTTCGGCCGGCCTTGTTCGCTGATTGAGCCGGGTCCAAATTGCCCGCCCGCGTGCGGTGTCTGATCTGGGAAGGGCAGCCGGGCGGCGCGGCGCCCGAGGGCCTGTCTGACCATGTTCCCAACCGACTCCGGGCTAAATCGGGCTCCATACCGCCTGACAACCCAGCGGTCACTGCGGCCTTGGCAACCCCGCGGTCACTGCGGCCCTGGCAACCCCGCGGTCACTGCGGTCTGGCAACCCAGCGGTCACTGTGGCCTGGCACACCCCGCGGTCACTGCGGCCTGGCAACCCCGCGGTCACTGCGGGCTGGCAACCCCGCGGTCACTGCGGCCTGGCAACCCAGCGGTCACTGCGGCCTGGCAACCCCGCGGTCACTGCGGCCTGGCAACCCCCGCGGTCACTGCGGTCTGGCAACCCAGCGGTCACTGCGGCCTGGCAACCCCGCGGTCACTGCGGCCTGGCAACCCCGCGGTCACTGCGGCCTGGCAACCCAGCGGTCACTGCGGCCTGGCAACCCCGCGGTCACTGCGGCCTGGCAACCCCGCGGTCACTGCGGGCTGGCAACCCCGCGGTCACTGCGCGGCCTGGCAACCCAGCGGTCACTGCGGCCTGGCAACCCCGCGGTCACTGCGGTCTGGGTGGGCAACCCAGCGGTCACTGCGGCCTGGCAACCCCGCGGTCACTGCGGCCTGGCAACCCAGCGGTCACTGCGGCCTGGCAACCCAGCGGTCACTGCGGCCTGGCAACCCCGCGGTCACTGCGGCCTGGCAACCCAGCGGTCACTGCGGCCGAGCCGCCCGGCCGTGAGGCGGGGACTGGGGTGAAATATGGCAGAGAACCCGCTACATGATTACTGAAACTTCTCAATTCATGCTGTAAACAAATGGGAAGAATGCATTTGCTTATTGAAAGCCGTGCGACTTCCGGGTCTGAGGCATTCCATAGATATATACCTCCTGTTTGTTGTGTTTGCACACGTCTTTGCGTTGACAAGTTGTGGGTAATTGTGTAGCAGGGTTCTCCGCAGCTGATTCAGCTGTATGGGGAGGGGATCGGGAAGGGCGGAGCCTCTCTACGTCCGGCCTTCCGGAAATAACCGGCTCCTGTAGAGAGGGGGGACCACACTGCTGGGGCTTCCCGGAGTGGCCGCCGACACAGCTGAACAGCGATGGGCAGATGTAGGACACAGGGACAGGCCAGGGTTCTTGTCAAGGCAGAATCATATGCGAGGGTGATAGTAGTATTTAAGTTCTTGCTAATTGAGCGCTTTGGCGTACAATATTTCCGATCAAAACGTTCATTCATTCGGGTGTAGTCAATTCTGACGTTTTTTTGTCTCGTTTTCCGTTATCTTACGGGAAGTGGCTAAAAGGCGCCGTTAATCGTTGTTCCGTTCACTGAGGCACGCCTACCGCGGTTAATCGTTTGTTCCGTTCACTGGGGCACGCCTACGTCGGTTAATCGTTGTTCCGTTCACTGGGGCACGCCTGCGTCGGTTAATCGTTGTTCCGTTCACTGGGCACGCCTACGTCGGTTAATCGTTGTTCCGTTCACTGGGGCACGCCTACCGCGGTTAATCGTTGTTCCGTTCACTGGGGCACGCCTACGTCGTTTAAATCGTTGTTCCGTTCACTGGGGCACGCCTACGTCGGTTAATCGTTGTTCCGTTCACATGGGGCACGCCTACCGCGGTTAATCGTTGTTCCGTTCACTGGGGCACGTCTACCGCGGTTCAATCGTGTTCGTTCACTGGGGCACGCCTACCGCGGTTAATCGTTGTTCCGTTCACTGGGCACGTCTACCGCGGTTAATCGTTGTTCCGTTCACTGGGCACGCCTACGTCGGTTAATCGTTGTTCCGTTCACTGGGGCAACTCCTACCGCGGTTAATCGTTTGTTCCGTTCACTGGGGCACCAGTCTACCGAGGTTCCATCGTTGTTCCGTTCACTGGGGCACGCCTACGTCGACACAATCTGCATGTCATTTTTTGAACAGAGTACGCGCTATGCTTTTCTCTAGGCTGTTCTTCGGGAAGCCCGACAAAGCGGACGCAGAAGACTCGTCACCCCTACTGATGTTTTCCTGAACTGGGGCTTCTTGTAACCTGTATTAGACTCCGGACGGAGGGTAGCGCTTGGCTTCCCCGTCTGGTGATCTGGGGGAGGGCAGTGGGAATCACCCTGTTGTGCCTGTGTGCGTGAGTGCGTGCTGGCGTACGTACGTGTGTGGTGTGTGCTATGAATGTGCTGTATAGCGGCGTACTATGCAGAGTATGCAGTCACTATGCAAGAGTAGATATGTAGAGCTGTGTAGCGTACAGCTGTGGGAGGGACTGTAGACGGCTGCCTCCAACTGGACTGTAGACGGCTGCCTCCTGTGTCGCCTGGCGCGCTGCTGGCCGTCACCTGACAGAGTAGATCTGTAGAGCTGTGTAGCGTACAGCTGTGGGTGGATTGTTCTCTGCTTCTCTGTCAGCTGTCCCTGCTGTCCCTGCTGTCGGTGTGCCGGCGGCTGATGCACCTGCTGTCAAGTCGATAGCGGATTGCAGCGTCTGCTGGTCTGCAGCGGCGTTGTTGTTTGTTTTGTGTAGACTCTAAGCATAGAGCGTAGTGTCGGCTATGTGCTGTGTAGCTCCGGGGTAGCTGTTAGCTTTGGCTGGTGTTGCCTGGTGGTGCCATGTGAGAGCGCAGAGAGAGAGAGAGAGAGAGAGAGAGAGAGGAGAGAGAGAGAGAGGAGGAGGAGAGAGGAGAGAGGAGACGAGAGAGAGGGAGAAGAGAGAGGGAGAGAGAGAAGGTCGGAAGACGGAGCGGGGACGACTAGAGAGAGAGACGAGAGAGAAGATGAGAGGAGATTGAGAGGAAGAGAGAGGCGAGATGCGAGAGTGCGAGAGAGACGCAGAGAGAAGAGCGAGAGAGAGAGAGACGGAGCTGAGAGAGATACGCAGAGAAGATCTAGAGAGAGAGTGAGACGAGACGAGAGACGAGAGAGAAGAGATCGAGAGAGGGGCCGAGAGAATGATCGAGAGAGAGAGAGAGAGAGAGAGAGAGAGAGAGAGGAGAGGAGAGGAGAGAGAGAGAGATGAGAGAGAGAGGAGATGAGAGAGGAGAGAGAGAGAGAGAGAGAGAGAGAGAGAGAGAGAGAGAGAGAGTGAGAGAGAGAGAGAGAGAGAGAGAAGAGAGGAGGGAGAGAGAGAGAGGAGAGGAGAGAGGAGAGGGAGAGAGAGAGATGAAGAGAGAGAGAGAGAGAGAGAGAGAGAGAGAGAGAGAGAGGAGAGGGAGGGAGAGGGAGAGGGAGAGAGAGAGAGAGAGAGAGAGAGAGAGAGAGAGAGAGGGAGGAGAGAGAGAGAGAGAGAGAGAGTAGAGAGAGAGAGGAGAGGAGAAGAGAGAGAGGAGGAGAGAGAGAGATGGATGAGGGACGGGGAAGGAGAGAGTCGGAGATCGAAGGGGAGGGAGGGTGGGGAGGAGAGAGAGAGAGAGAGAGAGAGAGAGAGAGAGAGAGAGAGAGAGAAAGAGAGAGAGAGGAGAGAGATGAGGAGAGAGAGAGAGGAGAGAGAGAGAGAGAGAGAGAGCGAGCGCAGAGAGAGAGAGAGAGAGCGCAGAGAGAGAGAGAGAGCGCGCAGAGAGAGAGCTTTTCCGACACGGAACTGAACCGTGCGGAGCGCCTGTGGAGACGAGAGAGAGAGAGAGAGAGAGAGAAGAGAGAGAGAGAGAGAGAGAGAGAGATGACGAGACGAGAGAGAGCGAGAGAGAGGACGAGAGAGGGAGAGAGAGAGAGAGGAGGAGAGAGAGAGAGGAGCGAGACGAGCGAGAGCGAGAGCGAGAGCGAGAGCGAGAGCGAGAGCGGTCGAGAGCGAGAGAGCGAGAGCGAGAGCGAGAGCGAGAGCTGAGATCGAGAAGGGCTGAGAGCGAGAGCGAGAGCGAGAGCGAGAGCGAGAGCGAGAGCGAGAGCGAGAGCGAGAGCGAGAGCGAGAGCGAGAGCGAGAGCGAGAGCGAGAGCGAGAGAGAGAGAGAGAGAGAGAGAGAGAGAGAGAGAAGAGAGAGAGAGAGGCTTCGTGCTTCGTGCCAGTGCTTCGCTTGTCGGCTGCGCAGCTTTGCTATGGGTACCTCAGGTTTTGTAAACGGCTTATAGTGGCCTTTTCTTAAAGGCGTGTTTGTAGTGGCTTTGCTTTTTGTAACTAAGACCTTATCTCTTGGCCCGAACATGATTTTCAGTAGTCAAGTGTTAGGTTCACATGCTGGCTTAAATTATTTTGCCACAAAGGCCAATGTATGTTCAACATTGCATTAAAAGTAACATGTAATACGTTTATTATTGATCATAAGGCTTCCACGTCTAAACTTCCCCAGTTTTGGTTTCACCAACGAAGCGCTCTTAGTCCAATTCCCAACACTCCGTAACACTCCGTTCTGCGCGCCACCTGTCGAGCGCTGACGGCTTCTGTGTTTCGCCGTGTGGCCACCAGAAGCGCCGCCAGCGGTGCCGGCCCGCGCCTCGGCGACGGCCGGCGCGGGCGGGCTGGTCGGCGCGCTGCGAAAGATGGTCGCAGGGTCGCAGGGGGCGGCGGCCGGCGCTGCCGCCCCCGCCGCCGCCGCCGCCGCCGCCCCCGCCCTGGCCGCCCTGGTCAATGGAGCCCGTGGTGAGGAGTGATGCTTCCCGCAGCTTGCATCCCTGTCCGTAGGGACAGGACCGGGGACCGCTAGCAGGGGCGCCAGTCGTGACGGGCGCGCCCCGCCGCCCCGCCGCGGGCCGGGCCGGGCTCAGGGTGTAGTGGGGCTGGTGGAGGTCCGGAGACTGGTGAGGGCTCCCGATCCCCGCATCATCGCTAGTAGTCGCCCCGCTTGAAGTTCTAGTGAGTGCGCAAAACGCGTGCGGCAGTAGTGTTTGGGCTTTTCTTGCTAATGTAGAATAGGTGATCTTACCTGCGACTGGTCAATAGAGGCAATAATGAGTATGTTTGTGTGTTTGTTTGGGTTTTAGGGCTGGCCGACTAAGGAGTATCTTTAGATTAACGAATAATCACGAGAGTGATTGCTAACAACGACAGGCAAAGGATGCAGGGATGGACGACTTGGACGTGGTCAATACAAACTGAAATACACATTTTCAGGTTCTATAAAAATAAAAATAGCCATCTTCCATAAGGGACATTCCACGACAAATCGACCAAAAATCATTAAATTTGACACCCTCATATTTCTGAAAATTCTGAAAATAGTTTTTTAGTGTAATCTCGGGGGCTAAAGCCATCTGTGACAATATTTCTTGTTGTCTAAAATCAACGGTCACCGAGTTATAGCCTCGGGCGTTTTTGAGAGGTCATGTTGTAATGCCATCTTTGATCGCCTGTAGCTTATCAACGAACAGCACGAACGTAATATAATTGCATATCGTTGAGCTCACACTGATGCGAGGAAACTTTTGTCAATTTCGGATTTTTTTTTGTTTTTTTTTTACCCCGTGACCTCGTGGCCTAGTTTTCCATGAAATTCCTTGATCTGTTGGCACCTCAAAATGTGCATGTTTGTCTGAAGCCAAATCAGTCTTCATTAATATTGTTTAAGATAAAAAGGCGCTTTGCCTATAAAGAGCACTTTTAAGCTTCGCAAAAAAAAAACGGTAGGCGGCGCTGCGAACACATTCTATCTTCTATCTTCGGACTGGGTAGAGATATCGAGATACCGTAAACGACAGTGGATAGGTCTAAGTATTCTGAGAGGAAAATGTACGAATACTTTTGTGATCTGATGTCAAGGTCAACGTCGTATTTAAGGTAAAATCTGGCAGGTAGCGCTTTTAACTCAGGTATGTGTATCTCTGGACTGGGGAGAGATATCGAGATGCGGTAAAGACAGTGGAAGGTCTAAGTATTCTGAGACGAAAATGTACGAATACTTTTGTGATCTGAGGTCAAGGTCATATTTAGGTCAAATATTGAAATTGCGACCTTAATATGACCTTGACCTTGACCTCAGATCACAGATCACAAAAGTATTTTTACATTTTCGTCTCAGAATACTTAGACCTTCCACTGTGGCATCTCGATATTTCTGCCCAGTCCAGAAATACACATACATGCGTTCAAAGCGCTACCTGCAATATTCGACCTTAAATACGACCCTGAGCTTGACCTCATCACAAAAGTATCCTTACATTTTCCTCTCAGAATACTTAGACCTATCCACTGTCGTTTACGGCATCTCGATATCTCGACCCAGTCCGAAGATACACAGTGTGTTCGCAGCGCCGCCTACCGGAGTTTTTGCGAAGGTTTAAAGTACTTTTTTATTGGCAAAACGCATTTGTGTAATTATGTTTTAAAGAATATTCATAAAGACTGATTTGGCTTAAAAAATGCAAATTTTGAGGTGCCACAGATCAAGGTATTTCATGGAAAACTAGGTCACGAGGACACGGGGTAAAAAAAAGAGAAAAAATCGAAATTGCCAAAAGTTCCCTCGCATCAGTGCGAGCTCAACCATATGCAATTATATACGTTTGTGCTGTTAGTTGACAAGCTACAGGCGATCAAAGATGGCCTTACAACATGACCTCTCAAAAATGCCCGAGGCCATAACTCTGTGACCGTTGATCTGAAGAAAAAAATCAGATTGTCACGGTGGACTTTAGCGCCCGAGATTACCCTAAAACCCATTTTCAGAATTTTCACAAATATCAGGGTGTAATTAAGCCTTGGTCGATTTGTGTCGTGGAATACCACATACGTCTCCCGATCCAATGACACGGTTCGCTTTGCGGGGCTTGCTATTGCACGAGTTTCAACTAGAATGGAATCAGTGTCTTTTGTCATAGGTTTTATTGTGCGTGAATGTCGCTTTTGCTTTCGATTGATCCACCAGACTAAGTGCCTATATTTTGATATAGCTTATACTGGTTGGTATTTAACGGACATGCGCAGATACATTGCCTTTTTATTGCCATGTTTTGGGCGGGTTTATGCTCTCAGCACGGCCAGTCAGTTTTTGTTTTCTATTTGTATAATTGGTATCTGTCTCTGAATCTGGACACACCCAGCGGCTACGGTCTGCAGACGACCCGGCCCGGCCGGCCCGGCCCCCTGGTGGAGGCACCCCACACTAACACGGCACACCTGCACTAGCGTTATCTCACCTTCACCGCACACCTGCGAGTGACCTTGGGTGACCCTGAGTGACCCCGAGTGACCCCGAGTGACCTTGAGTGACCTTGAGTGACCTTGAGTGATGGCAATGGACCCCTAGTGATCCTTCCCCGCCAGGATAGTAACTTGTGGGCTGCCTGCGCTCCCGGGGACGCTGCGACGCTGGTGACATCTGGTGGCGGACCCACGAATCACAGTTGCGTTTTGTCGGTGGCAGAGGGAAATTGTATCAAAACATCTGCATCATCTGTAAAGAGTTCTACAATTTATGTCGCTTAAGTAAGATGATTTAAGAATACTTTAAATCGAGGCCTTTTGACATGTTAACGAAACGGGTCGGATAAACGAAAGGTTAGTGATAAACTGAGTGCAAGTGTCAATCACTCGTGGTGCCGATAACTGACGAGGACTGCATTGCCATTTCTATGGTCATACGCGATAGCTTTCATTCTTTGCGCGCTAGTGTTTTGTGCTTGCAGCGCATGGTAGTGGGTGCTGCATGTCCGCCTCTGAGTACAGTGTGCTGCTTCGCGTCCCTTCTCTGACTGGCTGAATCGCTGACTGGGGTCGCGCTATTAACATCCGGTACTTTGCAGTTTAACAGGGCAAACCTATACGCTACATCTATAACATTTAGAGTATTACTTATCTTAATAACGTGTAGGAGTTTTGTAGGTAGCACTAACAGGGGAATTTTGGCCGTGTGTGAGGGTTGTTAAACCAATGTGCACGGGTTCGTACCTGATACATACGGATAGACTTACCATTGATCACTGTTGTCCTGTGTCAGTCATAGGCCGACAAGTTGGTAGGAACCGACCCACTGTTGCCTGGTGACGACAGTGCCTAGTGACGACAGTGTATTATTGTCTCAGCGTTTCGCTCATTGAATCGCCATGCACTCCTGTCATTCGATCACCATTTTGCATCGTCATTCGATTGCTCATTCATTCGATCACCAGTTTGCATCGTCATTCGATTGTTCGTCTCTCGTGGGTAAGGTTGTGGGCAATTTGGTTGGCATTTCATTCGGCCGTGCCAAGTCTATTTCGGCTTATATACCCTTTGCTTACAAGAGCGGGGCCTCTGTTTTGTGTTCTGTTCGGGGCTTGCTTACGTTTGGCATACGTTTGGTTGCTAGATGCGTATGCGTATGTTGTCTCGATATGTGCTGGCGTTTGTTTGTTTTGGGGCGCGGCGTGCTTTGTGCTGCTGGCGGCTGCAAAAACGCCAAGATTTTCTCGAGAATCTCGAGAAATTCCTTGAGGTTGGTTTTTAACTTGAATATTTCCGTTCTACCCTGCTGATAATATTTTGTTCCTGGCGGTTTTTGAATCTACCGCTTGCAATTCTTTGTTGGTGGAAAAACGACATTACGGGGAATATACAGCTCAATTGAGGAGCGGAGCTCCCTTTATTTTCTTTACAGTGAAATTTCCTTTCATTTATGCACAACACATTTAACATTTTATCATTCTTGGCTTTGAGCACAACAAACGATTGAGATCATTTGTATATTTTCTATCATGTGTATGATGTCACATGTCCACTGTGTCACTCGAATTCGCCGACATGTCGCTGTACATAGCACGCCCTCCCCTCTGGGAAGTTCGAAACGCTGCATTGAACTCCGTCATACAACGGCAAAAAGCCATAAGCGCCATTGGGACACTATCAAGCTTATGTCTTTTTGCCGGTGTACGGTGTCGGCTGCGCGCTGGTGAGCAGTGCCGGGCAGAAAGGTGACTTTTAGTTGCCTTTTCTCTTTCTCTCTATCTCTTTCTCTCTCCGTTTTCCCGCCGTGCCGTCCGTGCGTGCCACGTGCCATGTGCCACGCGCACCAGAAGACCGCAAGGTCGACAGGTCGGCCACGGTCATCGCCCGCGAGCCTGAAGGTACGTGACCTGTGACCTCTGACCTGACCTGGTTTGGTGTGTCGTCCCACTTACCGCCGGCTCCCCATCGGCCGTGACCGCCGCAGAGGGGAAAATGACAGCGAAAATTATCATCGACATCTTAAAACAATTTCAATTCATACTTCCAAAAACAAAATACTTGAACAAATTAATTTCCCTTAGGGAAAAGTAATATTTCAAAAACTGCTAAGCAAATACAAATGTTAAGAGTCTTCAATATTCGCAGTTGGAAAATATTTCGATTTTATTCTGTTTTGCCAACTTTGAGTTATGAGCACGTGCTGTCATTTTTTGCACCTCTACGTGGTGAGTTCTGTCTGTGTGACACTGTCCTATCGGATTGAACTCTCCCTTAGTGTGAATCACCTTCAGATTAGCCCAGGTTAAGCCGGCGCCCAGCAACCAGACCCACACCCTGAGTCCACCCTGTGACCTCCTGTGACCTTAACCTGCCCTATCTCCGCGCATCGTGCCTTTGGACCCACACCACCCAAACGAGAGCCCACCAGACCCGTGAATGTACAATGTACATACATACCAGAAGAATGCTGCACCGGTGTAGCGTGACGAATCAGATTTTTGTGCGTGGGCAGTTTTTACTAGACCACCACTGGGTGCCGGGTAGTGGTTCGTGCGTAGTCGACGTCCAACCCGCGCCGAATGGCCGAGCCGGGTCGGAGTTGCCGGCCTCCCCTAGAGCTGCCAGCTTCGTGCTGGTGACGTCATATATTGCTGATGACGTCTTAGTGACGTCATAATGACGTCATAGCTCAGTGGGAGCCCGCGGCGCGCTTGCGACTAAAACAGCATGGTTCTGGCTCGCTCGTACGCCACCGGGCGTTCGAGAATGGTAATAGCATGAAAAATTGCCCGAGGCCAGAGTCTGTCAGCATATCGTGGTCTGGAAACTAGTCTCTCTATCTCTCGCTGTATCAGGTAGGTAGAATTTGGTCTTACCCGCTTTCTCGTAGTGTTGGCACTTGTAAATAATCGCCCAGGGGTCCTGCAAAGAGACGCACTCCGCGCATGTAAAGAGACACGAGGTGCGCTCAGAATAGAGGCGCGTGGCAAATTTGTGAGAGAGAAAAAAAACGTGCAGCAGGATTGTTTGCTGCAGGCGACTCAGGCTCGGGAGTTGTCGCCATGACAACCGGAGGCGCTGTCTTTGCAAGGCCCGGGACGCGGAGTTTGTGCCGTTCTGCATGCTGTTTCTCAGAGTTCTGAGTTGAGTTAGCACCGGCTCAGTTGTGGCGTGTTTTGTAGAGAATGCTGCATGCCGAGATCATGTTAAGACGAGGCCTCCTCTGGGAGACGGTCGGCTCACGAGCATGATCACAGGAACCAGTGAAAACGACACGACTTGGTGCACAATTTCGGAAAGATTTATATGGTCAAAAAGCTGCGCATTTTACCGTACATGCAAAGAGACAAACAAAAAAGGAAAAAATTTAACCGAAAACCGGAAGACACCTACCGGTGTAGCGTGAAAGAAAAAATATGAAACATTTTAATTACCTACTCTTTTTTATCTTATAAATAACAAACATCTTCGAAATTTGTATCAAGTCTGTGTAATTTTCACATTGTACACAAACGTGCACCCCGCATGTACTTGTGTGAGGTGCCAACCACCTGGGTGTGAACTGTCACTGTCACAATGTCAAGACCGTGACGTGCTCAGTGATAACTGGAACGTCACAGCGCTGCTGGTACGACGGCCATCCACGTCGTGCTGGGACTGTACATTGTACAGGGTGGTGTGCCGGACGAGGCGGTGTTGTCTTTGGTTGTGTTCCTGGCTGATGTGTTCAGGGTCGGGTCAGAGTTGCATCAAAGGATGTGGTCATGTCAGGGTCAGGTCCGAGGGACGGTGGGGTCAGATCAGTGGCATGCCATAGTCAGGCCAGGGTTTAGTCAGGGGCGGATCAGGGTGGGGTCAAAGGAGTGTAGCTTGGTCAGATCGGCCGTAGTTAGTCAGGTCAGGAGGGGAGGGTGGGCAGTGTTAATTCAGGGTCAGGGTGTCGTCCATCCCGCTGTCAGGGCCCAGTTCAGAACGTGGCGTGGAGGGCTGACTATCTCAGTTGTGGACAAGTCAGCTGGGCGCGGGATCCACCTAGCTGTTCTCCCCGGGTGCCGTGTTATGCGGCCAGGGCGAAGGTGGGGCATGTTGGGTTGTGGAACGCGTACAGGTGCTCCAGTGACTGTGGTGGACTCTGAACCATGGGTGCGTGTGTGCCAGCACATTCACCATGCTGACCTGAGCTGACCTGACTTGACCTGACCCGACCCGACCCAGCCTGACCTGACCTGACCTAGCCTGACCTGACTTGGCTGGGCCTGAGCTGACCTGACCTGACCTGACCTGACCTGACCTGACCTGACCTGACCCGACCCAGCCTGACCTGACCTAGCCTGACCTGACTTGGCCGGGCCTGACCTGACCTGACCCGACCTGACCCGACCCAGCCTGACATGACCTGACCTGACCTAGCCTGGCCTGACTTGGCCGGGTCTGACCTGAGCTGACCTGACCTGACCTGACCTGACCCGACCCGACCCAGCCTGACCTGACCTGACCTAGTCTGGCCTGACTTGGCCGGACCTGACCTGACCCGACTCAGCCTGACCTGACCTGACCTAGCCTGGCCTGACTTGGCCGGGCCTGACCTGAGCTGACCTGACCTGACCTGACCCGACCCAGCCTGACCTGACCTGACCTAGCCTGACCTGACTTGGCCGGGCCTGACCTGAGCTGACCTGACCTGACCTGACCCGACCCAGCCTGACCTGACCTAGCCTGGCCTGACTTGGCCGGGCCTGACCTGAGCTGACCTGACCTGATCCGACCCAGCCTGACCTGACCTGACCTGACCTAGCCTGACCTGACTTGGCCGGGCCTGACCTGAGCTGACCTGACCTGACTCGACCCAGCCTGACCTGACCTGACCTAGCCTGACCTGACTTGGCCGGGCCTGACCTGACCTGACCCAGCCCGACCTGACCCGACCCAGCCTGACCTGACCCAGTCTGACCTGGCCTGGCCTGGCCTGACCTGACCTGACCCAGCCTGACCTGACCTGACCTGGCCTGACCTGGCCTGACCTGGCCTGACCTGACCTGACCTGACCTGACCTAACCTGACCTGGCCGGGCCTAACCTGACCTGGCCGGGCCTGACCTGACCTGGCCTGACCTGTCCTGTCCTGACCTGACCTGACCTGACCTGACCTGACCTGGCCGGGCCTGACGTGTGGCGGCGTGCTATCTCGCCTCTCCCCAGAGAACGGGCCGGGAAAGTGCCAGGTCTCCCTGGTACCCGTCATTCAGCGCAACGACCAAGTGTTCAACGGTGAGTCCCCCCCCCCCCCCCCCCCTCCGTCACCACACTCCTCTGGACACACGCACACTGATATTCACTCACGCATACACTCATGTCATCATGTGCGGTGCACAAACCCAACGATACGGCGCTATGTTACAACAGTGTGCACTGTGCAGCAATGGCGTTTACCCTGTAGTGACAACTCTGGTAGAACCCGCTTAGGTTCGATTCCAGCCAGCGGCGATAATTTTTTTTAGTAATTCGTGCGGTCCGGAATTTACCAGACGCACTGGCGGATCTAGGGTTCGAGAATGGGCCATGGGGGGGGGGGGGGGCTAAAATTTCGCTCCGCTTCATCAGCGAAAAGTTGTTGACCGGGGGGGGGGGGGATGGAGTCGGGTCGTCAACGCGAAATGTCGTTGACGGGGGGTCGGGGTCGGGTCGGGTCCTCAAAGCGAAAGCCATCGACCGGACGGGATTTTTCTTCTTCCTAATTAACACTTCTTACAGCCAATGCAGGAACACGCGGGCGGGGGACATCCTTATATTGAATGCCCGCCATGTTCCTGTGGGGGTCATTTGCCCCTAATGCCCCCCACCCCCTGGATCCGCCAGTGGTAAACAAAAAACACAAACCCAATGTTACCTCTTCTGTCGCTTTCAAACATTTTGTAGCTGAGTTCATGCTGAGTCTGATCTCGACCAGTTGGAAATGCTAAAAATTGTGAGACCTCTACTCATAGCACCCATAAAATGCACCGGGTAGGTACCTAAGCATGGTGCAAAATGGGTGTCAGATTTAAAATTAGTACCTGAAATTACTTGAGTCTGGATATGACCTGAGGCCAAAGTAGCCATCCCAAGCTATAGTAATTTAAAATTACCTTGACAATGACAAATATTAACTACCTACACATGAAGTGAATTTTATTTGGCTACATGTTTACAGGGAAAAGGAAAACAACGATACCCAAGTCCCAGTCGCAATTCCTCAAATACTGTCGAAATGCGTTTAACACACGCTATTCAGCGCTATAAACTTTGGCGCCAAAACGCGACGTTTTTTTTAACTTGAGTTGGTTGTAGGAATCGCTACAGATCGAAAATAGCGCCAGACGCGCCACGCATATTTGGAAATGTCGAATACAAAGTCAAGACCCATCATACTTAGGGACAGTGGCGTACCGAGTATCAGGTCATGCAGGTCATGACCTGGTCCCTTGGACCCGAGGCGGCCATGCAAATCTGGCGCCCCTCCGATCAGTCACGACGCCCCTCTGGCCAGTGACGGCGCCACTCCGGCCAGTGAGGACGCTCCCCCGGCCAGTGACAGCACTCTTGCGGCCAGTGACGGCGCCCCCGGCCAGTGAGGGCGTCCCCTGCCATAGACGGCGCCTCTCCGGCCCGTGACAGCGCCCCTCCGGCCAGTGACGGCGCCCCCTCCGGCCAGTGAAGGCGCCCCTCCGACCAGTGACGGCGCCCCTCCAGCCAGTGACCTCGCCCCTCCGGCGAGTAACGGCGCCTCTCCGGCTAGTGACGGCGTCCCTCCGGTCAGTGACGTCCCTGTAGCTCAGTGGGAGGGCGCTGGACTTCTGACCTATCCCGGTAGTGGCAGCCCGGGTTCGAGTCGCTTCGGCGCTCGCTATTTGCTCCTGACTGGGATGGCCTACGGCCGGTGGCAGCTGTCGCACTCAAGGTCAGGTGACGTCAGTGAGCGGGGTGGACCGTGTCCAGGTGTGTCGGGCACGTACAAATTTCGTTTCTAAATTCCGCCGGCTAACAGGGATTGCGCGATCGGGTGGTGAGGTCAGGACCTGCGCAACAAGCTCTGCTTAGCGTGGGTCCTGACCTCGGAAATCCATCCATACAAAACATTCGGACAAAATTTATTTTAAAAAAAAGACGTCGCCCCTCCGACTAGTGTCTGCCCCTCTTCGGCGAGTGGCGCCCTCCGACCAGTGACTGCTTCCGGACGGTGCGGAAGGAGAGGCGCCCCCCCCCCTGTCAAATTTCGCCAATATTGGTGGCGCCCCTGTCGATCGGGTGGCGCCCCCCAAGGCAATGACCTGGTACTTTGTGAATTTCTGCTTACGCCACTTACTGCTTAGAGAGCCATAAGTCAGTCAACACTCAAGATATTGCTTTGACATTTGGTTTGGGCATCGTCCATACTTGGTTCTCCAATATATATTCCGGCTTTTTCATATGATTTGATATTGTATATGATTTTATGAAGAAAAAAAAATGTAGAAAAAATTCCACAAAATCAAAATTTCCCCAAACATGTTGAAAAAAAACGGAATATATATTGGAGAACGAAGTATAGACAATACCCAAACCGAATTTCAACGCAATATCTTTAGTTTGGGCTGACTTATGGCTTCTTAAGTATGATGGGTCTGAATTTTGTATTCGACATCTCCAAATATGCACTCGCCATTTTCCCTCCTGCTACCAAAATGCTACACAATAGAGGAAACACGAACGAGGAAAAAAATGACTATTTGATTTGACGATTTGAAATGACGAAAAAATGACAGGAGACTCCTGTTATCTCCTGTTATCTCCTGTTATCTCCTGTTATCTCCTGTTATCTCCTGTTATCTCCTGTTAGCTGTGGCTTAGCTAATGAGATAATGAGAGTATGATTCGTTTAAAGTTAACGTTTGCGTCGGTAGTGAATGTTGCGAAGAGATTTATCAAGGAGGGTGTCCGATTTTTTGGGGTGAAGCCCACGGAAAGTCATGTGCTCTTAATTTACATTTTCACCAGTTTTATTCACCTTTTGATGCGATGAGGAGTTTTTGAAGCATCGTTCGATGTTTTTCGAGGATACTAGTGATTATAGTATCCTCGTGTGATATTATAGTGATTATTTGTCGGTGATTCATCATGACCATTGCGGAATATTTTGAGCTCAGGCAACGAAAGGTGGCCTCACAGAAGGGCTTTATTTTTAGAACATGTTTCCGGTAACAGCAAATTAATAGATTAGATGAGCTAAGCCTCGGTGTATTGTTTTCTTAGGCAGGATTGCAATAATTAAACAATATAACTAAAATTACAGCACTCGTTCCGGGTGTTTTCTGGCTGTTCGCGTGGCCGAAAAGCCGACAGCTTGTTCGCACTACGCCCAGAGATGGGGCGAGATTCCGCTGTTGTTTGTACATTACGTCAGCAGGCCGAGAATCGCCTTAGTTTGACCAGATCGCTGTTCGGCACACGCTACTAGCGCTTTTCGCTAGCTGACGTCACAATTACGTCACGGAAACAGACGCAGCATGAAACAGACAAAACTCACAGAACACTTCCAGACTATGCTGCAGGGGCATATCACATCTGTGTTTGTTTTCATTTCAGTTTGATTTGTCTCATGCGCCACTATTGAAACACATCCGCTAGCGCTTTTGCCGCTTCTGCGATTTTCCACTAGCAGAAATAGCCTCTCCGCAGGCTACACGGTTCCTATCGTGACGTTTCCCTTTCTGGGTTTTCATTGGCTGACGCCCGGTTGCCATGGAGAACGAAAGCGCTACTAGCGCTACTAGCGGCCGCTAGCGTGCGTCCGAACAGCGCTCAGGAATAAGAGAATAACGAGGATTGGCGACTCACACTCGTTTGTATTGAGAAAAGGCGACCGGATTGTTGTGAAAATCTTTATCAATTAGGTGGACTTCGCTCGTGACATCGTACCAGCCTGGTATCAACTTTCGGGAGAGTCAGCAGATGTATATTGCGCGAAATTATCTGTTTGCGGACTGTGATTGTACGAGTGCGTTCACTGTAGCGGGTGGATAAAGGTTAACCCATGTTTTCATTGATTACACAAAGCAAGCATCTCTCCCAGAGCAAAAAACATTTTTTTTAGTCATTCAATGGCGCAGTATGTTCGCGAGCACATTTATGTACATGACACTGCACAACGCAGACTGGTTATTGATTCAACTTTTTTTGGAACGATTAAATCATGATTCATTTTGGAATCTGAATGATTCAATTACCGTTCGATCCACGAAGAAAATTTTGAGAATTGATTCTTTCCCATTCAAAGAATCAAACAAATATTTTAATCGATTCGTGTTTGACTTTTTTTTAAATGACGCTGGCTAGAGGACAAGCTCGTGGGAAAATATTGACTTGTATGTGGATATTCACATCCATTCCACGCAAAATAACTCTTGAGCTCCCTAATCCATTGCTCGCAGAATATTTCCGGGCCGGTGTGTATCACCAGTGCCCAGCCGTGCGTAGGTTTATGGCTTCAGCTGTGTAACGGTGGCTTTTGGTAACAACAGGATAGTCTTGTGCCCATGCAGGGGCGTAGGCAGGATTTCGCCAGGGGGGCCAAATGGGATCAGAGGGGCCCTCGTAGCCAAGGGGGTCACATAATTAAAACAGTACAGTATGTTGTATGTTGTAAAACAACGACAAATAAGTTGTCGACAACGAAAAAAAAATTGGGAATTAAAAACTCGAAATTTCGAAACTCCGAGATAGCCATTTTGAATATAATGTCATTTGCTTTCTTTCGGCGTTTCTATTTGCAACTTACTTCAAAACTCTATTTTATACGATTTTTCAAACATGTATTGTTTTAAAACCAAACGTGACATGACATGACGTGATTAAAACGTCATTATCTCCCAAAGTACTCCACTATTTTCATTGAAATGTTGTGATAAGACGTATAATTGATGCAGCATAAGGTACTGCAAGAATGAAGTCGATATCTATCATTGTTTTAAAGTTATTGAGAAAATCCGGGAGGGGGCAGATTCTGCCACCTCCAGCGGATCGCGAGCTAATTAAAATATTATCCTGAATCTTCTACAATTCAGATTCAGGAAACAACACAGTACGTACATGCCGATTGTGTACATGTACGATGAAGTTACAAAATCTCTACAAAATAACGATATATATATATATATATATATATATATATATATATATATATATATATATATATATATATATATATATATATATATATATATATATAATAGCATGCTCTTAGCATCCCATTTGGCTTATACCTTGATTTACAGAAAGCTTTGGATACAGTTTGCTTAGCAATTCTCTTGAGATAAAAAAAATACACCGCATTGTGATACGAGGGGTTTCTACAACACGATAGTCATATCTTAATAAGAAGCATCAGATGACAATAATAGATGAAGCTGCATCTAAGAAACACATGATTAAAATTGGCGTCCCACAGGGTTCAATTTTAGGACCTCTTTTATGTATTATCTATATTATTAACATCAGCAATACAACAGACATAGGTACCTTCTACGTATTTGCTGATGATATACGGCATTTGGTATTCAAGCTAGAAATGTTGAAGAGTTCCAAAGATTTTTTTTTAAAATCACTTTTAGTTCCATGTAAA
This sequence comes from Chirona hameri, assembly GCA_036785665.1. Lineage (NCBI taxonomy): Eukaryota > Metazoa > Arthropoda > Thecostraca > Balanomorpha > Balanidae > Chirona > Chirona hameri. The sequence goes on along the minus strand of JAXIVJ010012344.1, from coordinate 13,479 downwards.
TATATTATCACTAAATGCATCAAAGACAAATTACCAAATCTATTCAAGATCAGTGACGTGACAAGATCTTGACATAGTGTTATTTGATACACCAATCACGAAAAACTTGCGTTAAATACTTACGGAGTTCTTGTAGATGAAAATCGCAAATGGAATAGTCATATATATATATATATATATATATATATATATATATATATATATATATATATATATATATATATATATATATATATATATATATATATATATATATATATATATATATATATATATATATATATATATATATATATATATATATATATATGAGAGAGCGAGAGCGAGAGCGAGAGCGAGAGCGAGAGCGAGAGCGAGAGCGAGAGCGAGAGCGAGAGCGAGAGCGAGAGCGAGAGCGAGAGCGAGAGCGAGAGCGAGAGCGAGAGCGAGAGCGAGAGCGAGAGCGAGAGCGAGAGAGAGAGAGAGAGAGAGAGAGAGAGAGAGAGAGAGAGAGAGAGAGAGAGAGAGAGAGAGAGAGAGAGAGAGAGAGAGAGAGAGAGAGAGAGAGAGAGAGAGAGAGAGAGAGAGAGAGAGAGAGAGAGAGAGGGTGAGAGAGTCCCTCCGCACACGTGGTGACTCGGCTCGCGGGTGACTCGCGTGGGCGACTCGGAGGCGGCTCTCGCGGGTGACTCAGTGGGTGGTGGTGAGTCATACTCGCCTCTCGCGCGCCGCGCCGGCCCGCACCGTACCGTCACCTCGCGCCAGTCAGTCAGTCAGTCGACCTAGTCGAGCTGTCAACCGCGACAGACAAACTCGGCTCCTGGCTGGACCAGCCCTTGGCGTGCTGGGCGCCGGGGTCTCCCGAGTGTCGTCGATGTGTGTGGGTGTGTTAGTGAAGAGGGTGGAGTGCACGGTGGAGCCGGAGGGCCATGTGGCTTGAGAGAGGCGTAAAGCGCGTGGCGGACCTGCTGCCACCTAGGAGCGCGGCGCAGAAACACCGCTGCACCAGCCGGGACGACGCCGTCAGAAGTGGTGAGGCTGAGACGGGGGGGGGGGGGGGCGTGGTTTGAGATGGGAGGTTTTATTAGGTGTTTGTTTAATGGGCAGGCTTTTGAGTTGGTTTCGGTCACTCTAAGCAGTGTGCTATTCACGTGGCAAGCTATCATGAATTTGCTCTACATCGAACTACTATCAACTTCTATGATCTACAAGCGTAGCTGCGTGCGTCGATCACCTGCAAGGTCAAAAGGAAACATTTCGAAACGAATTCCACGTAAAATCGTGGATTCTTACGTGCAGTCCGTTCGCACCCTAAGACGAGCAAAACCAATTCATGGCCACTCATGACTTCGTATCGCGTTATCCCTCATATTGCCATTCGGTTGATACCGTGGTAGGTTTTGTTGATACCGAAGAGCGGCCCCAGACTCAGCTCAGGGCAGCGGTCCAGCCCCCGTCTCGTTCGGAGGTGGCGGGCCGTACCGGTGCCCGGACTCAGCTCAGGGCAGCGGTCCAGGCCCCGTCTCGTTCGGAGGTGGCGGGCCGTACCGGTGCCCAGACTCAGCTCAGGGCAGCGGTCCAGCCCCCGTCTCGTTCGGAGGTGGCGGTCCAGCCCCCCGTCTCGTTCGGAGGTGGCGGCCCAGCCCCCGTCTCGTTCGGAGGTGGCGGGCCGTACCGCCGTGCCCAGACTCAGCTCAGGGCAGCGGTCCAGCCCCCCGTCTCGTTCGGAGGTGACGGGCCGTACCGCCGTGCCCAGACTCAGCTCAGGGCAGCGGTCCAGCTCGTTCAGAGGTGGCGGTCCAGGCCCCATCTCGTTCGGAGGTAGCGGTCCAGCCACCGTCTCGTTCGGAGGTGGCGGTCCAGGCCCCGTCTCGTTCGGAGGTAGCGGTCCAGGCCCCGTCTCTTTCGGAGGTAGCGGTCCAGCCCCCGTCTCGTTCGGAGATGGCGGTCCAGCCCCCGTCTCGTTCGGAGGTGGCGGTCCAGCCCCCCGTCTCGTTCGGAGGTGGCGGTCCAGGCCCCGTCTCGTTCGGAGGTGGCGGTCCAGCCCCCCGTCTCGTTCGGAGGTGGCGGTCCAGGCCCCGTCTCGTTCGGAGGTGGCGGTCCAGCCCCCCGTCTCGTTCGGAGGTGGCGGTCCAGCCCCCCCGTCTCGTTCGGAGGTGGCGTCCAGGCCCCGTCTCGTTCGGAGGTGGCGGTCCAGGCCCCGTCTCGTTCGGAGGTGGCGGGCCGTACCGCCGCGTTGTCTGACGGCAGCCCAGGGTGACGAGTTGGCCCGACTTCTGCCGCGCCCCCGAACTTCTGACTTCTGCCGTTTGTTTGGGGGCGCGGCGCGTGCCAGGAGCGGCGCGCTCCTGGCACGCGCCGCGCCCCCAAACAAACGTCGGGTCCTCCGACCGGGCTGCGTGCTCAGAGGCGAATTATATGAGAAGAACTGGCACCAACTATGGGCAGAGTTAAGAACTACCGAAGGTGGCTCAAATGAAAAATGCGCTGTACATTGAGTGAATCTTCAGAGCACAGTCTGAGCCGTGTTTCATTACATTTAAAAGTTGTCGAAAACAGGCACGTAGCCAAGGGGAGGGCGGCGGGGGCGCCCCCTCCCCCCCCCCCCCTCCCCCTAGAGGCCAGGAGGGCCCTTTTTGGCGCGCGAGGGCCCTTTTCGGCGCGCTGCGCGCGCCGAAAAGGGCCGACGAGACCGCGCGAAGCGCGGTATCATAGGCTCTTTACTACACGAAGCGTGGTCTTTAGAGAGTTTAGCGGACTTCAGAGGCCCTTTAGGGCCACCAGGGCCCTCTGAAAGACCAGAGGGCCCCTTGGACGTTCAAAAGAGCCCTGTGCATGTCAGAGGGGCCCTGGCAAGACCGAAAGGGCCCCTGAGCGGGTCAGAGGGCCCCCTGAGCACGTCGAATGGGCCCCCTGAACACGTCGAATGGGCCCCTAGCCAGCACAGAGGGCCCCCTGGGCAGGTTGAGAGGCCCCTGAGCATATCGACAGGGCGACAAAGCGGCCAGCGCAGTCCTTTGCTAGGTCATAAGGGCCCCTGAGCAGGTTGGAGGGCCCCTGGACATACCAGAGGGCCCCTGGGAAGTTAAGAGGGCCCCTGTGCAGGTCAGAGGGGCCCTGACCAGACAGAAAGGGCCCCTAGGTGGGTCAGAAGGGCCCCTGAACATGCCGAATGAGCCCCTAGCCAGCACGGAGGGGCCCCAGGGCAGGTCGGAGGGCCCTCGGAGCATGTTGCAAGGCGACAAAGCAGCCAGCGCAGTCCCTTGCTAGGTGGGAAGGGCCCCTTAGAAGGTTAAAGGGCCCCTAGAGAGACCAGAGGGCCCCTGGAAAGTTAAAAGGGCCCCTGCGCAGATCGGAGGGCCCCTGATCAGACCGAAAGGACCCCTGGGCGGGTAAGAAGGGCCCCTGAACATGCCGAAGTGGCCCCTGGCCAGCACGGAGGGGCTCCAGGGCAGGTCGGAGGGCCCCTTGAGCATGTCGGCAAGGGCGACAAAGCAGCCAGCGCAGGCCGACCAGAAGAGTCGCTGGGCCGATCGGAGGGGCTCCTGGGCAAGTCAGAGGGGCCCCTGGTTAGACTGCAAGGGTCCCTGGGCCGGTCGGAAGGCCCCTTGAACATGCCGGATGAGTTCCTAGCCAGACTGGAGGGGCCCCTGGGCAGGTCCCCTGAGCAGGGGCGGCGGATTGCGGGGCAGGGTACCCAAAATTCCCCCCAGTCGAAAATCCTGGGAGCAAAGGGTAGTTTTGCCCCCCCCCCCAAAGATTTTAGCCTGCTCAATCTGGGGCAACATGACCCTTCCCCTCTCCAGGATTTTCATTTGAGGGGGGGGGGGGATTTTGGGTACCCTGCGCCCCGCAATCCGCCGCCCCTGCCCCTGAGCATGTCGGCAGGGCGACAAAGCAGCCAGTGCAGTCCCTGGCCAGGTCGGAAGGACCTCTGAACAGGCCGAATGGGCCCCTTGACACACAAGAGGGGCTTCTTGGAAGGTCAGCGGAGTCTCTGGTGAGACCGGAAGGGTCAAAGCACGTAGAGATCCCGGATGAAGATTAAATACAAAGAGGACTTACTCCACAATAAAAATATTAAAAGCGGAGCTTTCGCGTATATTGTAACACCCTTCGTCAGGGTGCTACAATATACCCGAAAGATCCGATTTTATTTTTTTCCTGTAGAGTAAGCCCTCTTTGTATTATATATATATCACCCACTCCACATCATGTTTTTTTTTTTCGCTTCGCGGATCCCAGATGAGTCCCTGAACAGGTCGGAAGGGCGTAGAAAAGGTCAGAGGGGCCCCTAGACGATCTGAAGGGACCTTGGGCCTTTCAACAGTAAGAATACAGTTGTACAGGGAATCGAACTCTAAATTTTCGCGCCGCTGCGCGGCGCAATTTATTTCAGAGTTCCAGGTCTTGAGCTTAAAAAAAATATTCCAAGTTGGTATAGCTGATTCCAAATTCGTGTCGCTGGTTCCAAAGTTGATGTGGCAGTTTGCTAACTCCAGCTCCTAAACGTTGGTATGGCCCATGCCATACCTGCCATACTGCATTTTCCAGCCTTGTAACGTGCCTTTTCAGGCGTTTTTTTTTTTTGGGGGGGGGGGGGCCTTTCAACGCTTGTGAAGGGGCCCTTTCAACGCTCGGGAAGGGGCCCTTTCGAGGCGCCCCCCCCCCCTAGACGAAATCCTGGCTACGTGCCTGGTCGAAAACTTGTCCTACGTTTTCTAACTCCTTTGATTGTTTGTCTTTGTTGTGTCTCAGGTTCTTCGGATGACCTGGGTTCGCGCTCGCCATTGATTTCGACCTGCTTGGATTGTCGATCTGTCTAGTTCAGCTGGACAGATGGACTTGACTAGTTTGGCTGCAGCTATGCCAGCTGCCGCGCTGCCAGTGTTGTGTGTATTTCGGTGTTCAGTGCTCAGCAGATTTCAACGAACTTGACATGCGTCTGGTTCGATCACAACTGTTTTACAAAGACGGCGCTTGTGTCTCTGTCTGCCATGAAGAGTGTCTGTCTCTTGAAGTCTCTGTCACGAGGAGGGCCGATTTGTTTGCGTTGGCTTTGGACTAGAGTTGCAGAATTCTGGTCCCAGCGTCTCAGCGCTGGCACCAGAACTGGTCGCGGCCGTGACTGAAGCTGTGACTGGTCAGGCCAGCGCCATGGGGTTAGCATTGCAGCGCCGTGACTAAAGCTGTGACTTGTCAGCTCATTCCGTAGCCGTGACTAGGCTGTGACCAAGTATTTCGGATTTTCCGCACTTCTACTTGGGACCCCACTGTGTTGAAAGCTAATGTGGTGAGGTCGGTTTCCAAGTGGTTGGACGCGGCTCCTCGCAGTAGGGTATGTCGCTGGCCACTCAGTACTGGTTACTGAGTAGCTGATTGATCACCGGAGTTTGACAATGGCTCGCTACTTTCATTAGTACCGTTTTCATGCCGTGTTTTCCTCGAAAGTGAGTACGTTTATCCTCATCATATCCAATTGTGCAGCGCTCAGGGGGTGCATGAATGGTGTCTACAACGTTCTGACATGTCGGTTGGACGCTGAACGACGTCTTCAGACATAACATTGCTAGTGGAGGTAAATTACCTAATGGGCTTGGTGGTGGATTTTATGGCGAGTGTTGACCGCTGGTGGTTAGGTATATGTTTGGCTGTCGCTACTGCCAACTGTGCACCTCTGTCAAGTTCAGTAGACTTGTACGGGAAAAGCTCTGCAATCTAACGAGAACTTGTGCAGTGTTACCGTCTTGTAGCGCTGCACTTTATTTCGATCCACGCCTGTAGTAGCATATGATCATATCTCCATGCCTGGCCTGTAGAGCACCTGACTCCCTGGTCTAGTTGCTGCCCCCCCCCCCCGCTCGGTGATGGCTGCTGGCTCCGTTTCCCTTCCTGTGCTGCCTGTGCAGCTCTGCTGGCCTGTCACAGCCTCCTATCTTCCCCGTCAGGCGCTGCCGGTGCAGCTCTGCTGGCCTGTCACAGCCTCCTATCTGCCCCGTCCTGCGCTGCCGGTGCAGCTCTGCTGGCCTGTCACAGCCTCCTATCTTCCCCGTCAGGCGCTGCCGGTGTAGCTCTGCTGGCCTGTCACAGCCTCCTATCTGCCCCGTCCTGCGCTGCCGGTGCAGCTCTGCTGGCCTGTCACAGCCTCCTATCTTCCCCGTCAGGCGCTGCCGGTGCAGCTCTGCTGGCCTGTCACAGCCTCCTATCTGCCCCGTCTGACGGACGGCGGTGTAAGATACGGCGGTGACGCGGTACATACGGGTACATCCGGGCACCGCCAGCACCGCTGCGAGCAGCCGGGGCTTATCGGCGCGTCGGCTCGGACAGACATACTGCCGCCCGGGTCGTCTCGTCTTCTGGCCGACCGGCTCCGGGCTGGATTGTAGACAGGATGAGAACAGCACAATGGGCAATGGGTGTGGCTCAGGGTGAGCCCGACCGGCAGACATTTGTCAGGGTTAGACAGGACCAGGGCAGGACCAAGGCAAGACCGGAACAGCACAGGACCAGGAGGGGGCGCAGGCCTAATCGTAATCATGATCAGTACAGCACCAGATCAGGACAGTGGGCAGGGAAAGCCAGGACCAAGATAGGAACAGGGCAGAACCAGGAGAGCACCTGTGATGGGGATGTGAACATTGCTCAGGGTTGGCCTTATCCACCTAATCCACTGGATATGTGTTGCGTTGGTCTCACCGTGACTTGCAATAGCTCGGGGAAGCGGAGGATTACTGTAAAGTGAATTAGCTGAGATACACAATGGCAATTTGTCTGTTTTCCGGAGTTAAATGGCTCTGCAGGCCGTTGGTCGTTGATGCGGTGTAGGTCTGCAAATGAGTGCCGCTCATTTCCGCCCTGTTGTTGGAGCGCAGACACGGCAAGCTAACCGCCCCCGCTGCACGCTGGCGCCTCTCTGTACCGTGCGGCCCGACCGGACCAAATGGTCTCAGACTCAGACGTATATTAAAGTGATCCACAACAAGCGTGTGGCTGTTACCACCTCTCGTCGGAAGATAAAAGAAGGTCAAATGATCAGGCGGATGCGCAACACAGTCACTCACACATTCATACAGGTCAAGATGAAGCACATCACATACATCACATACGGGCCCGGGAAACGGCTAATAGTCAGCCGTTTTCAGAGGTCAGTGCAGGCCAGGCATTGTCGCGCCTGTGCCGGCGGTGTTCTGGACGGATGGGGCCCGACTCTGCCAAGTGGCGACCTCCCAACCGCCACCTGTCATCATGGCTATCCAGCCGTGATGACAGATGACAGTCGTGATGATGACTTGTCTATCTCTCAATTCGGAGGAGATGGAACCGAGTAACATAAACAGCCTGCAGATGCATCTGAACTGAATACATCACACAAACGTCCAACATATAGCCTGAGAGCTTCGGCTTCAATATCTGGGCAACTGCGTATTGATAGTCAGGAGATATTACCTCCTCGGCGCCTCCTGCCCGGTCTGCGAAATCGTGCATCATTTTCTCCAGAGCTCAGCTCAGCTCTTCTCAGCTCAGTAACCTCTAGTTGGATCCTCGCGTCACATGGCCCCTGCCGGCTGGATACCTCCGCGCCCTCTGTCGCCGCCTCCTGCCACCCTCTCTCTGTCGCCGCCTCCTGCCACCCTCTCTCTGTCGCCGCCTCCTGCCACCCTCTCTCTGTCGCCGCCTCCTGCCACCCTCTCTCTGTCGCCGCCTCCTGCCACCCTCTATCTGTCGCCGCCTTCTGCCACCCTCTCTCTGTCGCCGCCTCCTGCCACCCTCTCTCTGTCGCCGCCTCCTGCCACCCTCTGCCGTCCGCCGCCAGCACGGTGCTGCCGTCTGGCGGCCGGCGTCCGAACCTCAGCGCGCCTGCGTTGACGGTCACGTGGTCTGGCTGGCCAGTGATCAATAACACACGGAGCGGCGGTGCCGGCGGCAGAGGCAGCGGTGGTGGTGGTCAACGCCACACGACCCCGGCCGCCACAGCCGGCGGCGGGCACACGTGCTGAGTGCAGGCGGCGGGCCGGCCGCGCGCGCTGCTGCCGCCCCGCGTAGTGCCGCGGGTAGTGCGGGGTGGTGTCTGACGTAGTGTGAGTGGTGACTGGCCGGGGGTCGGAGCGGCGGAGCGGGCGGGGCGGCATGAGCCAGCGGCCGCCGCACGTAGAGCTGGGCAGCACGCGGCGCGGCACCGTCTCGCTGCTCATCGACGGCTACCCGTTCCAGAAGATCCGCGACTCTGAATCGCGCAGCTACTGGCGCTGCGCGCGCCGCCAGTGCAGCGTGCGCGCCGTCCACGAGCGGGACGCCGTGCGGTCCGTCTCCCACCTCCCGCACGACCACGCTCCTCCGGCACCCGCCGGGGCTGCCGTCACGGCTGTGACGGGGGTGCAGGGGGCGGTGGCTGGGTCAGGGGTGCAGGTGACGGCGGCGGCGGAGGCGCGGTTCGCGCCGGCGCAGCAGCTGAAGACGGAGCCGGTGCCGACGCTGGCCGCCTCGCCGCTGATGGCCGAGACCGGAGCAGTGCCCAGCGGGTTGACCACAGTGACGGGAGTGTCCGGCGGAGTGCCCGGCGGAGTGCCCGGCGGAGTGTCTGCAATGACAGGAGTGATGCCCGGAGCGCCAGGGGTAGCCTCGGGGGTGTCTAGAATGACTGGGGTGACTCCCGGCGGCGGCGGCGGTGCGGCGGGCTGTGTGGCCCCCGTCTCCACCCGTGCCCCGTGTGCTGGCCCCGGCGCTCCTCAGCTGGCCCCGTGCGGACCTACGATGGAAGGCGCCGCTATGATCGTGCTGGCCAGCCGCAGTACCGGTCGCCTGGCGATGATCGTGGACGGCTACACGTTCGAGCAGGCGACCATCTCGGACGGCGTGACACTCTGGACCTGCGCTGAGCGCCAGTCCGGCTGCACGGCCTGTGTGGAGACCACAGGCTCAGGGGTGGAGAATCTGGCCGGTGTCGGCACCGGACTGCCGCACACACACGCCAGGAACTTCACAAGGCTGCCGGCCAACATGGTGCCCGCGTCGGAGCTGCCCGAAGGCGAGAGGCGCGTGCTGGAGTCGGTGTGCGCGTCGGGGCTGCGCGGCGGCGCGCGACCCGCAGTAGCAGCCATGGAGACTCCGCCGGTGCATGAGGCTCCCCTGGTGGCCAGGGTGAGGCCGGCGTCACCGTCGACAGACCCCGTGCCGAAGAGAACTCGCGTTGACAATGACGCCGCCGTGGTGGCGAAACAGACGCGCAAGAGGCCTCGCGAGGTGGAGACGCCCTCGCCGGCGCGGTCCCCGGCGGGACGGACGGAGCTGGCCGCCGAGATGGTGACGGGTGCGGACGGCAGACCTGAGCTGGTGCTCGAGGGAAACTGCTACCGTGCTCTGCCGAACAGCGACTCTGGTAACGTGACCCGCTGGCGGTGCGTCTCCCCTCACTGCCCGGCCGCGGCCACCTCCATGGGGGACCGCCTAGTGTCCCTCTCTGGCCTGCCGCACCGACACCCGCCCAACGCGCCGCACAACGTGTTCTCGGCGCGGATAGCCGAGCGGCCGCTGCCGCCGCCGGCAGTCAAGGTGTGGGTACAGCCGGCCCTGGTACCGCCGGCGCCGCCACCACCCTCCGTCACTGTGCGCGTACAGATGACTGGGCGCGGCTGCTTGCCGCGGCCCGCCCCCGCCCCCGCCCCCGCCGCAGGCCCGGTGGCGGTGGCTGGCGGGTCGGCCCCACCCTCCACAGACGGGTCTGATGATGTGTTCATCAACTCCCCACCGTCAGCCAGTTCGAGATCAGCGCTCACCACCACCACCACCACCACCACCACCACGACGAATGTGAAGCGGCAGGTGGGCGCCGGTTAGTGCTGGCGGGAACGGGAAATTGGTGTTTTGTTTACTCAGAGACAACATTGAACATTATGATGACGGGAACGGAAACTTTGGTGACATCTGTACACTTACAGCAGGGGTTCGACCCTTTCTGTACTGCAAGGATTTGGCCTTGTTCCTGCAGCTATCATGTTTCATTGATAACGCCAGGTGAGGTCGATACCATACACACGTATACGTGTGTACGATCCACACATGCTACTGTGCATAACACATGGCAGTGCACTGCTGGGCTGGGGATTTGACGTTAGTAGAACTCCCAGCCTTGCAGATAGATTTACGTCCACACAGAGAACGCAGCTTTAGAGAGCGGAGCTTTAGAGAACGCAGCTTAAGAGAGCGGAGCTTGGGATTAGCGCGGATCAGTACGGTCTGGTGACGTGCCTAGTACAGTCCAACACGACCAGGCTGTACACGGCCACCAGAGACTGCAGATCAGTACGGTCTGGTGACGTGCCTAGTACAGTCCAACACGACCAGGCTGTACACGGCCACCAGAGACTGCAGATCAGTACGGTCTGGTGACGTGCCTAGTACAGTCCAACACGACCAGGCTGTACACGGCCACCAGAGACGGTCTGGATCATTTTGCATCATTCGCGACTGCACCAGCTTCCACAGACATGACTGACCACCACGCGAGACGGTTGTGACGATTGTGACGAATGTGACGAATGTGACGAATGTGACGAATGTGACGAATGTGACGAATGTGACGAATGTGACGAATGTGACGAATGTGACGAATGTGACGAATGTGACGATTGTGACGATTGTGACGATTGTGACGCGTGTGCGGCGTGACTTAGGCTGCAGCTCGACCCGGCCCCCAATACCCCTCGGAGCAGGGTGAGAGTTCCAATTCGGCCAATTCGGTTCCAATTAGCGTCTTGGTCCACAAACCTGAGGCTGCGGCGTCCACTGGTGCGGCCGGGGATAGTTGCCTGTACAGCAGTTGCATGCACTGGCACAGCAGTGGTATTTATGATGCAGCTGTGGTGATAACTGACGCAACAGGGGCGTATGCTGAAGCAGCGCGGTGTTTTGTGGCACTGCAACGGCGTTTAGTGACGCGGCTGTAGCATTCACTGACGCAGCTGAGGTGTTCTCCGGTGCTACTATGATATTGGTTGGTGCTGCTGTGGTGCAGCAGTTGCGTGTTCTGCCACAGACGAATGCCCTCCGTGTTTCAGCGGTTGCGTTGCGCCGTTTGTTGCGCGGCTGTGGCATTCGCTGGTCCTTCTATAGAGTTCACTGACGCAGTCGCGCCGTATGATGGCGCTGCGTTGGCATTCACTGGCGCAGATGTGGCGTTCGCTGGCGCTGCATTGGCATCACTAGCGCAGGAGCGGCGTTCGCTGGCGCAGGAGTGGCGTTCACTGGCGCCTCTGTGGCGTTCGGTGGCGCAGCTTCCCTGGAATGCCGTCTGACACGCCGTGATTGGCAGCGGCGGCGGCGGGCTGGGCGCGGCTCCCGGGACTGTCCCGCAGCCAGTGTTCTCCGCTGACACACCCGGTCAGCGCCGGCCGACAGGTACGGCACGCTGGTGACGTCACTGGTCAGCCGCTGACGTCGGCTGAATCTGCTGCGGGCGCAGACGGGAGAGAGGGTCTATAGTCGAGCAGCTGACAAGTCTGTGATCATGCTTGTCAAGCTGACTGACTGCGGGCGCAGACGGGAGAGAGGGTCTATAGTCGAGCAGCTGACAAGTCTGTGATCATGCTTGTCAAGCTGACTGACTGCGGGCGCAGACGGGAGAGAGGGTCTATAGTCGAGCAGCTGACAAGTCTGTGATCATGCTTGTCAAGCTGACTGACTGCGGGCGCAGACGGGAGAGAGGGTCTATAGTCGAGCAGCTGACAAGTCTGTGATCATGCTTGTCAAGCTGACTGACTGCGGGCGCAGACGGGAGAGAGGGTCTATAGTCGAGCAGCTGACAACTGTGATCATGCTTGTCAAGCTGACTGACCGCGGGCGCAGACGGGAGAGAGGGTCTATATATAGTCGAGCAGCTGACAAGTCTGTGATCATGCTTGTCAAGCTGACTGACTAGATGTGGTCAAAAATCGTCCTTCCTTCCTTGCTGTTAAAGGAAACAGTTCACCTTTTTTTAATACCCCTTAATTAATTCAAATTGGCTTACCGGAGTCTTAGAAGCCGGGACGAGTATCCGTCGTGGGCTCCCGTCGCTGATTGGATGATTTGACGTATGATTATGACGTATGGCTTGGGGAATAAGTATTATAAACATGGAAATATATAGCGCTGGACAAGAACATGCTGTTTCAGTACCTTATTCCCTTCATTGCACGAAAGAACTTAGAGAGATATATCGCTAAAATCGTCTATAAACACTTTTCTCAGCAATATTCTTAGGGAAAGTATACGTCACGCACGTGCAGATGTCCTGATTTCGCATTAATTCACTCCATTCAGAGGAAAACATCTGGATTGGAACCAAATAACTGACATTATCATTTGCTTTTTCCGCGTTCATATATATATTTGTATAGCTTACTATTAACATGATAATTCATTTCTAGCTTATCTCAATCGCTTCTGAGATTGTTTCAAGGTGGACTGTTTCCTTTAACTGCTCTGTTCTTAACCCGCCATTGACCGCAACCCCCCCCCCCCTGATGAATTTTCGTAATAGCTCAAAAACCAATAGCGCTATCAACGTGAAACTTATGGTACCTTCTTCTACATCGATTTGATGTCTTCTGTGAACAAAAAGCAATTTCGGCGAAGAATTGCGAGTTATATCGAAATTAGTGACGTTTCACACGAGTTTTACACCAAAATCAGCTAAAATGCAACAGACCGTACAAATACCATATTTTTAGCAAAATGCAACCCAAAAACATCAAAAGATAGCAAATGGCAAGGGCTACACATGGCTATCTCGGAATGTGAAGAAAAAAAAAATTTACCCCCAAAAATGCGAACAACTTTTTTTTGGTAAAATGCCCACAATATCAAATTTTTCAAATATATTCAAAAAGCCGGAATATATGTCAGAGAATCACATATGGCAAACCACCATTCCAAATTTCAGAATAATATCACCATTTTTGAGTGACTTATGACATCTTAAGTATGGGTAACTCATGACGTCATATTTGTTTATTAAAAACAACTTTGTTGGCCTTTATTGACCAGATACAGCCAAATAAATGGCACCACTGTATTTCAGATACAAAACTGGTCTAGAAACATATCTTGTTTATTTATATTTATCAATTAAAAAGTTTGACCTTCAGTGACCTGAACTTGACCTGAACTTGACATTAACTTCACGTAAATGAAGTCAGGTGGTAACATGACTATCAGTATCGAATTATACGTGGAAAATGACTCATAAAACATGTGTTGCATGACTTTCGGTACATATTTTTAGCATAGTGACCTTTTGTGACCTGACCCTGACCCTGACCTTGACCTTGGCCAACAATCTCACTTTAGCTCATGGAAGATGTGTATCATACCTTTGGCAGCACTTTGGGTGATCATGGTCGTAATCGAAGGCTTTGGATGGAAAGTATGGCCCATAAGCTCAAATACGTCGATTTCGACCTTTGACCTGACGGTGACCGGACATTTGACCTCACTTTGACATTTTGTGTATGCTTCAGATTC
>JAXIVJ010012343.1:10000-40643 GCA_036785665.1 Chirona hameri | reverse complement strand
AACCAGACGTTGGGTGGGGAGAGGGAGGGTTTTGTCAGATGTTCTATTTTCATTTTTTGGTGTATTGTTACTACCGTACCAGGCCATCACAAGTCACACAGGCCTCTGTTGCCATGCAGAAAGCTGTTGCGACGCGGACACCGCGAATCGGTGCCTGCGGCCTCGGCGGCGGCGGACCGGCGTGCGGTGGCGGCTGGGGCGGCGCTGTGCGTGGCTGGCGGCTCTTCCGGTGTGCGTCGGCCGCTTGCTTCTAAGTATCAGAGAAACGGACACATGCTGCACACTCTCGGACACTCGAGCATTTTCTACGCTGCCGTTTTTCACGCTGCCGCGCACACAGTTTCATTATCACTGGTGCACACACACACATGCACACCCACACACACATATACATACACACACAAACACACACACACACACACACACACACACACACACACACACACACACACACACACACACACACACACACACACACACACACACACACACACACACACACACGCACACGCACACGCACACGCACACCGAGGCCCCCGCCCCACGGACTTGCCCCGCCCTATCCCAACCGGGCTAACCTGAGACCGGCCCTACAATTATTGTGTGGCCGGTCGGCCGGCCGGGCGCGCGGCACGCCAGTCTAACGGGCTGACAGGCGGCGCGCCCGGCCGGCCGATGGGGCACTGCCACGCGATGTAATGCGAACCTAGCGCGAGGCAGTGCGGGCGGGGGCTGCGGCCCGTCTGGAGCGCCGGGGAGGTACCCCACAGCTCTCCCCGGCCGGGGCGGTAACCCCCAGACCTCCCCGGAGCCGGGACATTTGTACCGATGTTACTGGCACCTTTCTGGCTTGGCCAGGCGGGCTGCAAAGCACACACACACACGCGCACACACACACACACACACACACACATACACACACGCGCACGCACACGCACACGCACACGCACACGCACACGCACACGCACACGCACACGCACACGCACACGCACACGCACACGCACACGCACACGCACACGCACACGCACACGCACACGCACACGCACACGCACACGCACAGACAGACAGACACACAGCACAGACACATATACACACAGCACAGCCACATATACAACATACACAGACACCCATACATACACACATACACACATACACAGATACACAGATACACAGACACGGACAAACGGACACAGACCTCAGGCACACGCATGAGTCCGTCGGTCGAGTAGTGCTGTCGTTTGCGGCGCTGTGTGCTGTGAGATCCGTTCGCCGCCGCCGCTGCCGCTGCTGCTGCCGTCGCTCGCCGTTGCCGGTGCCGTCGCCGCCGTCGCTGCTGAATCGCTTGGCCACCTTTCTACTGCTCAGTGTTGTGATTGCTCGTCCATTATAAACAATATTGGCAAGGAGGGTGGTTTCATTGCTTGTTCGCGTATGTATGTTGTTTAGTGAGTAGGTTGTTTGGTGAATATTTTGTTAGTTTTAGTTTCGTTTTTTAAGTTTTTTGATACTTTTTTGTTTAGTTTCGTTTTCATGATTCGTGTTCGATGATTTGCTTTGATGGAATGTATCTGGCAAGCTCTAGTAGAGGGTGTCTACGAGCGGTTACGTAATCTGTTGCATGTAATTATGTCGCAATACAAGTATTACAAAAAAAACTTGTCTTTTGACACCACCTTTTGCACCAGACATATTTCCTCGTTTTGACCCTGCATGCTGGTTCCAATAGCAAAACTTAGTTCTCCAACCCGCTCAAAACCTCAAATTTAATATAATAATAGCAATAATAGTTTATCGCATGCATAAGATCGTAAAAAAACGGCTTCCAACATAAAATATATTATTTGTACAGTCAAGAGCGGTCCCAGACGGCCGATGAAGAATTGACCAAGAGGGAATTCGAGTTTTGTGACCAAGGGGGGGGGGGGCCTTGGTCACAAAACTCGAATTCCCTCTTGGTCAATTCTTCATCGGCCGTCTGGGACCGCTCTTGACTGTACAAATAATATATTTTAGCACCATCCGCGGCACTTTAAATGATAGACAGGGTACGACTGATATTTCAAATACCTATAGCCAACGTTGTCAATATATATAAAAATGCTGAAATAGGGGCACCCTCAAAATATAGTGGACCAAATCCGTTGAGTTTTCAGATTTGGTTATAGGTAGGGGCACCACTGCAATTGATGACCCCCTTGAAAAATTGTCTGGATCCGCCCTTGACGGGGTGCTTTAGCCCCCGTACTATATACCACTCCCCCCGCTCAACAACTTTCGCTGACGGCGCTCTCATGTGCGAGTATGGCACCCTTTTTTGGAAATATGTAGCGAAATTCGAAACACGAAACCAAACTAGAAACCTAGATCCCCACCACCGGTTGAACCTGAGAAGAGACGTAGCCAAGGGAGGGGGGCACGGGGCCATGCCCCCCCCCCCCCCCCCCCCCCCCCCCCAACTGATTTTGTGAAACTACACCCCTGAACGCTTTTATCATCTTTCTAATTTGAAGTTGGAACTAATTTGAGGGTGGGCATGCCTCCCATTTTGTATCCTGAGTGCGCCTCTGCCCCAAAATTATGTACAATCCAGTATCTATGATGCTCATTGCATTGAAATTGTTCTGACGCATTTATTGCACTGCAAACCACGAAGGAAGTATGCGCCGCAAAACCACATTCGTAACACCCTCCCCAAAACAGGAGCCTGGAACCGCCTCTGCTAGACCGATTTTTGTCAAAGTTTTGACACAATACGCGTCATTCAATTTTGGGAAAAGTCACAAAGTTTCAGGGCGCCTAACGGTTTAGAAGCGGCAAGTGAAAAACCACCGTGAGGGGCAGAATCTGCCCCCGCAGGGAATAGGGGATTGGTCTATACACGAAGTTTGGGGAAAATCAACCGTTAACGCTGCTTTCTGTCCCTTGACCTGAAATTTGACCTTAAAGGTCAGGACCTGAAAGGCTCGCCACACTAGATTTTGACCCAAGGAATCGTTTGACACCATTTTGAAGCAAATCGGACGGTAACTTTAGGCTCCATCGCGTTCCCCTTCGTTTGACCTCAAATTTGACCTAGAAAGTAAATCGCTATCGCAAAATATATTTGATTTTTGGAATCAGCATGGTCTGATTGACCTATACATGAAGTTTGAGGGGAAATCAACCGCTAACGCTGCTCCCTGTCCTTTGATCTGTCCTTTGACCTTAAAGGTCAGGACCTGAAAGTCTCGGTTACGCTAGATTTTGACCCAAGGAATCGTTTGAGACCATTTTAAGCAAATCGGACGGTAACTTTAGGTTCCAGCGCGTTCTCCTTCGTTTCACCTCAAATTTGACCTAGTTCAATCGCTATCGCAAAATGGACTTGATTTTTGGAATCAGTATCGTCTGATTGACCTACACACGAAGTTTGGGGAAAATAAAAGTTGACGCTGGAGTTGTGTGATGACGATGACGCTAACTTCACGGACATAACTTCACGGACATTCAAAAGACCACAAAACGCTCGAAAGCGCAGCTGCCGCGACGGGGCTGGCCACTATAGAGATCTTATATACATAGAGAGGCCCTTCCATGTTAAAGCACTTAGTTTCGCGGCGTTTCATTGGAGGTTTTTAAGCTCCTATTTTGGAGGACTTGGTGCTCGTGATAAATTTGATTCATGTCTTCCATGGGTAGGGATGCCTATAAGCTTGCAATTTACAACGCTCTCCGGAGCTGAGGGAGTGGAAGTTAAGTTTTCTTTTCCTCCTAATTTACATCATACATGCATATTGCCCTTCATAATCACAAGCACATGCAAAGATATTGTTTGATAAATGGTCTATATTTTTTTTTTTGACCGGGTTCATACTTGCAGCATAACCTAGTATTTTCCATTCCAGCCGGCGGATGGATATTGCCACCTCCGGAGGATTTCTAAAAAGCAACTTAAATGAATGATGGGGATCAACGACAACAATCGTGTATGCTCAAGCTCAAACTTGCTCCTGCAGCACCTAAAGAAGGGTATCGGCATTTTTTTCCTTCTGACTCCAAAACGTTGGTCTCAGTTGTGCTCAGTACTAGATTAATGATGGCCGCTCTCATCCAGTTTGACTGTGAAATTGGTGCCCGCCCAAAGCCGAAGCGTCCGAATTCGCCGAGACTTGACCTCGAAAAGTATATCTGTGTTATAAGGTATTGGTCACAAATCTCCTACGTCCCCAAAGTCGAGCCATAGCCATTCTTGCTGTTTTATTCATGTTTTATTATGAAAGAGGCTATGGTTGTTGAAAATATAATTAACTGTATACACATTTTAATTATAAAGTGCACTGATGGAATGGTGATGTTGAGTTTGCAATATTCAAAAGCAAATCATAGTCTGCAAAGAAGTGATTCTAAATAGTGATGGGGCGACTCCAATTTTACGAATGCGTGCCTATCATGAGTGGTGCAAATGTATTTCTTCATATAATGGGGTGAGTTTTGGAACCAAATTTTGCAGGTGAAATCGGACACGCTTAATCTACCGATACACACCAACAACTCCATATTGGCCTGCGAGGTGGCAACATCCCTTTAAGGCGGGCGCCTGATGGATGCTGTACCGCAAAGCTTTTGGTATTTTTCCGTCGTAGCACAGCTCCGTGGGCTTCGCCACCGGGGAGGACGGGCATAGGCGTCACCAGGATTTTTTTGGTTGAGGAGGAAACATTTTCAAGACCCTTTTTGTTTTGTCAGGATTTGTCAGAGATCCACATTTTCAGCTAGCTAGTCGGTCGCATTTCTCAAACTCCATTTTTGTCATTCAACGCCCGTGGACGTAATGTACTGTTTAGCAAAATCATATTTTATCTAAGTAAGAACTGTATCGCTCAGACGTTGGTGCCATGACCAGACCCCAGCCTCTCTTGGCTAGAGAAGTCAGATGGGAAAAGCCCAAAAATGGTAATTTAATGTAAACTTTGGCAAGGATTTGCGGAATAAGAAACGTTCGGCGCGTACCTTAATCTATATTTGCATACGTGACTTTCCCTGTCCGTGTCCTATCTTATTTCTTTCTTGCTCCCTTTCTTTCCCCCTGTTCTCGTCCCCATTATGGAGGTACACCTAGCATCCATGTTTTTGACACAATGTCTTGTCGCACTGTCGTTCCTTGTCAGCCACACTCAACGTTTTGATTCTGGCATTCTCTTTGCAAAATCATAGTTTTCTTCATCTATCTTTTTGTATGAGAAACGACTTTTATACTACAGCCCAAGCGTTGAGTCGCAAGGACCCGCAACACATTTACAAAGTATACGCAGTACACAATACTCATTACACATATACACACAGTGCATGCCATAAATCCGCGTGCAAGCGGCGATGGTAGTCCGACACTGTTCATCAACGGATGGACGCGTCGGTAAGGTGGCATTGGAGCGGTACGTTTTTATGCTACAGCACTGATGAAATAACATGTAACAAACTGAACCTGAAACCAGACACATCACGTTTCTTTACACACACACAGTTGCTTTTTCACATAATGTTCACGAAACACAACACAACACCACAAAACAAAAGCACACCGCCACATGCGTTCATTGTTTATTGTGCGTCCCGTCCGACCAAGTTGGGACGGCGCCAGTATCGTCGGCAATTGCCGTCCCGGCTCCGGGGAGGCCTTATTATATTTATTATTATATTCCACAGCTCTCCCCGGCCCGGACGGTAAGTCCCGGGCGGGGAGAGCTGTGGAATATCACCCCGGCGCTCCACCTGTGCCCCACCCGCACACTCACACAAAAATCAACACCTGCGCAGGGTGTCAACACCCCTAGCCCGTGTGATGCCCACACAACCTAAAATACGTCGCCTGGAAGGTGTTTTGTTTAGCACTCAGGGAGGTGTACCGGAACAACCGTGATCGCCGCTGCATGGGGTGTATAGGTTTAACGGAACACCCTTGATAACCGCTGCATGGGGTGTCGAGGGTTCGCAATACGCATGCGTGGGGTGTCGATTGACGCCTCAGCCGGGCGTATTGCGGGAGTTCGTTTACCATTGGGAGAGGAGTAACGTCACCGCTGCATGGGGTGTCGAGGTGTCGCAATACTCATGCGAGGGGTATCGATTGACGCCTCAGCCGGGCGAATTGCGGGAGTTCGTTTACCACTGGGAGAGGTGTGACGGTCGCCGCTGCATGGGGTGTCGTGACGCAGACGCATGGCGGGCGGCGGCCGCCGCCGGGCGCCGGCTCAGAGACGTGTCGCAACTCGCAATACTCATGCCAATCTGAGCGCTCTGACCTGACTCTGACCAATTGCGCCAACCTTCCCAATCTGAGCAACACAAAATTAGTACATTTCAGTGCAAAACCATTGTATTAACAAAACTGTTAATTATTGTAAACAGATCCATGTATCAACACCAGCATCACAAATCAGCATCATCAAGCATACTCATAAATAATCATAGTTACTATGGATCAACAGTCAGCTACGTATATTCATATGTTTATAGAAGCTTGGTCGGTGCAGCTCCGACCGGATACGAAATACAATTGGTTTGCCGAAAAGGGCCCTCGCGCGCCAAAAAGGGCCCTCCTGGCCTCCAGGGGGGGGGGGGGGGGACGGCCGCCCCCGCTGCCCTCCCCTTGGCTACGTGCTTGCCTGGTATTGCTCATATACATAAAAGCCTAACATCTTATAAACAAAACACGTACTCTGTTTTATGTGTGTTAATATCCACGGAAAACTTGGGTATTGCTAACAGGCAATGCGCCAAAGTAACGCCAAATGATTGTCTACAACCAAAATAAAATGTTCAATCGTGTCCACTGTTTTGCTGGGGACCTCTTTTCCCTGCGGGCGGCCAGAATTACGTTAAAGGGATTATACGGGTTTCCGTCCTGAAAGTAAATACACTCTTTTGCAGTTGTATGAGCTTTAAACACGTTTAAGACATATAACAGGGACCTCAATGCTCATTTAGTCCATTATTTCAGTAATTATCAGCGTTAAAACTAGGGCGTTTTTCGAGACTAGTATCAGATAACGAGTACTTGATCGGCACTACTGTCCACCACTTTTATCTTAAGATCAATATTAGAGTTTTGAATTATCTGCACACTAGGCCATTCAGCGCGCGGAGGTCGCGATATCGCTGCGACTTTCTAGAGAGGTATGACCTGTAACACCTTCTGTATTTGTTCCAGATATGTGCCCGACATTCAATATATGAAATGAGCAACTTGCCTATCTATGTCGGGCACATCACACCCAAGATGAGCCATTAAGATCAACGACACTGCCAACGCAGGAGATCACACAAGCATAATGTCGGCTACCGCATGCCCATTCGGAAACTGCCAGTTCAGCATCGCCGCCAACACTGACGCCAATGTCGTGGTGCAACTTCTACGGATGCACGAGGCCGCCGCCCACGCGAGGACCTCCGTGTCCGTCACCGCCGACAAAGTCCGTCGACCACAGGTGTCTGCTGCGGGCTCCAGTGAGGACTGGGAGTAGTTTATCAGCAGGTGGACCGACTACAAGAGCGCCACGCGTCTCACGGGCCCCGACTGCGTGCTTCAACTCCTGGAATGCTGCGAGGAGACGCTGCGCCGCGACTTGACCAGATCTTCTGGAGGCAGCCTGGCAGCCAAGCCCGAGGTCGAGGTCTTGGCAGCTATACGGTGCTTGGCCGTCCGTGCAGATAATATAATGGTGGAGCGCGTCGCGCTTCATAATATGATCCAGGACGCAGACGAGCCCATCCGCACGTTCGCCGCTCGTCTCCGAGGCCAGGCCGCCGTCTGCAACTTCACGGTCAGCTGCCCAAACGACACATGTGGGAAAGAAATATCGTACCAAGATGAAGTCATCCGCGACAGCATTGCGCGTGGCCTGAGCGACAGCGACATCCAGCTAGAGCTGCTGGGTACTCAGAACCAGCACATGTCCCTGGAGGAGACCATCAGCTTCGTCGAAGCCAAGGAGGCTGGTAAACGTTCAGCACAACGTCTCCTTCAGTCACAGGGGGTGGCTGCGGCCCGAAGTCAGTATCGGCGGAACAAGAACCCACCTCCAGACCAGAAACGAGCCACTCCATCAGCATCAGCAGCGGAGATCTGCCAGTACTGTGGCCGGGAAGGCCACGGCACGAAAGCACCTCCCGACGTTCGCGCTGCTTCATGCCTTGCCTTCCGGAACCAATGTCGTAACTGTCGCCACCGAGGCCACTTCGCAGGGGTCTGCAGGCAGCGGAAGACAGCGGGCATCACTGTCACCGGCGCCGCTGCGGAGCGCGGGGACGATGCTCCTTACGACATTCTGTGCGGCATCACCGAAAACCCATGAGGACACACCGCAGAGGACGGCCCAGTTCCCGAAACTGCGGACCCATGTTCCGCGGCTCTTGAGCACCACATGTATGACGACGAGACGAAATGCTGGCGACGACAACCCAGCCAGCCTCAACCATCTATCGAGCTCGAGATGTCCATCGAACCAGCCGACTACAGCGACCTCGGGCTGGAATGCCCTGCCGACCCGATCAGCACCACACAACAGGTGATCGCTGACACTGGATGTCAGAGTTGCCTGGCGGGCACAGACCTGTTACGGAGGTTGGGGATCACGGAGGACGAACTCGTTCCCACCTCCATAAGGATGCATGCCGCCAACGGAAACCCCATCGAACTCCGAGGGGCTGTGATCTTGCGAGTCTCCGGGAAATGTCAGGGTCGACGGCGTGAGACTCGTCAGTTCGTCTTCATCACACCTTCGACAAAGACCGTCTATCTGAGCCGAGACGCCTGCCGTGATCTCGGTATGATAGACGCCGCATTCCCGGCCATCGGACTGGCCTCTGTATCGGCAGATGGTACCTCTGCTGACGAGTACCAGCCATGCTCGTGTCCAACACTTCAACCGCCACCGCCCATGCCTACCAATCTTCCAATGAAGGCCACGGAGGAGACTGCAACAAAACTACGGAAGTGGTTGGTGGACTACTACTCCTCGAGCACGTTTAACACGTGTGAACATCAGCCGCTGACAACGATGGGCCTCTACGCCTGATGATCCAGAAGGACGCAGACCCAGTGGCCTGTCACAAGGCCATCCGCGTGCCCTTGCACTGGCAGGCTGAAGTCAAGGAAGCCCTCGACAGAGACGTGCAGCTCGGAGTGATCGAGCCGGTACCTGTGGGCGAACCGGTCACCTGGTGTCACCGAATGGTGGTGGTCTCCAAGAAGAACGGCAAACAAAGGCGGAGCGTGGACCTCCAGCCACTGAACCGTCACGCTGTGAGGGAAACCCATCACACGCCAAGTCCGTTTCACCAAGCACGGTCTGTCCCAGGCGCCACCTACAAGACAGTACTGGACGCGTGGAACGGGTACCACAGCGTCCCCCTCCACGAAGACGACCGGCACCTGACCACGTTCCTGACCCCGTGGGGGCGATACCGCTACCGCGCGGCCCCCCAGGGCTACGTGTCCAGCGGAGACGGGTACACGAGACGATACGATGAAATCGTCCTGTCTGCCGACCTCTCCCACAGGTCATACACCAAGTGTGTGGACGACACCCTGATCTGGGGCGACAGCATCGCCGAGACCTTCTGGCGCACAGTGGAGTGGCTGGACATGTGCGGAAGACACGGCATCACCCTCAACGCCGACAAATTCGTCTTCGCGCAACGGACTGTGGAGTTCGCGGGCTTCGAGATAACCCCCGAGATGGTCCGACCATGCCGCGCATTCATCCAGAGTATCGCCGAGTTCCCCACCCCCAAGAACCTGACAGACATCCGAGCCTGGTTCGGAGTCATCAACCACGTCTCCTACGCATTCGCCATGGCTGACGTCATGCTGCCCTTCCGCGAACTCCTGAAACCAGGCAAGTTCGAGTGGACGGAGGAGCACGAGGCCCTGTTCGAGGAGTCGAAACGAGTCATCATCCATGAAGTCACCACAGGGGTGCAGATCTTCGAGAGGAACAGGCCCACCGTCCTGGCCACCGACTGGTCCCGCACCGGCATTGGGTTCTGGCTCCTGCAGAAGCATTGCACATGTGAAGGCCGGTCACCACTATGCTGCGCGACAGGATGGAGGACAACCCTGGTGGGAAGTCGGTTCACATCAGGCGCTAAGTCACGCTACGCCCCAGTCGAGGGCGAAGCACTCGCTGTCGCAGACGCACTCGAGAAGGCACGGTTCTTCGTGCTCGGATGCAGCGACCTCACCGTTGTGGTTGACCACAAACCGCTGGTGAAGATCCTGGGCGACCGATCGTTGGCTGATCTGCCGAACGCTCGCCTGCGCAATCTCAAGGAGAAGACCCTCCGCTTCAAATTCGACGTTCGGTTCATCCCTGGGGTCAAGAACCGTGTTCCTGATGCCACATCCCGCTATCCCACTGGCGCCCCTGTCGGAATGCCCCTCTGCGATGACATCACCGTCGACGAACCCGGCAACATTGCCGTCGCTGCCATCACAGCGATCCGATCCGTCACGTGGGACCGCGTTCGAGTAGCCACTGCCAGCGATCTCGCGATGCACCAACTGCTGGAGATGGTGGAAGACGGAAGTGTTTCGGAACACCGCCAGGACATGCCAGAAGAACTACGCGACTTCCACGCCGTTCGTGACGGTTTGTATACCAGTGATGGTGTCATCCTCTACGATCAGCTAGTCGTCGTCCCACTCTGCTTGCGAGAAGAGGTACTGTCGAGTCTGCACGGCGCTCATCAGGGTGTGGGCATGATGATCGCCCGGGCGGCAGTCAGCGTTTACTGGCCGGGGATCACGACCGACACACGGCTGACGCGCGACAGATGCAGACCATGCAGTCGCAACGCCCCCTCACAGCCAAGTGCACCCCAGAAGACATTCGGTCTCCAGAGTACCCATTCCAGCAGGTGTGTGCCGACTATTTTACATACATAGGCCAGACATACCTCATCGTCGTTGACCGGTATTCGAACTGGCCCATCATCGAGAAAGCAAGTGATGGAAGCAAAGGCCTCATTGCCTGCCTTCGACGAATCTTCTCCACCTTCGGCATCGCTGACGAACTCACCAGCGACGGCGGACCAGAGTTCACTGCAAGGGAGACAGAGACCTTCCTGGAAGCCTGGGGAGTCCGACATCGCCGATCATCCGTGGCGTTCCCTCACGCCAACTGTCGGGCTGAAGTCGGTGTCAAGACCATGAAGCGTCTGATCGAGTGGAACACTGGCAACAACGGCGAGCTCAATATCGACAAGTTCCAGCGAGCGATACTTACGTATCGTAACACCAAGGGTCGATATTTACGTATCGACCCTTCCACAAAAGTATCGCCGGCACGCTGTGTGTTCGGGCGGCCAGTGCGAGATTTCATCCCCATCTCCCCTGGCCAATATCATCCCCATCCCACATGGAGGGAGACTCTGATGGCCCGAGAAGAGGCCCTTCGAAACCAGTGTTCAAAAATCGTTCCGTCCTACCGACGCCACCGGCGACCAGCGAGCCCATCTACGGGCATATTTCGACAACCAAAAATTGATCCCAGTCATATTACACCAGTTTGGAATCAAACCATTTTTCATCCGAAAAAATGGAGATTTGTACGAAATTCCATGTTTCATTTTCCTATTTTAGAAGGTAGATTACATATTTACACCTGCATATCGTTCTGTACTCGCTATAATCGCTTCTAGTAGGATCACATCATCTACTAATACTGTGACTACGCCGATGGCGTGGTTGTTTTCGCCGTCCATCGGCGTGCGGACGACCACTACGTTCCCACTCCATACAAACTCAATGGACTAACGTGGTTGTGCGTGGTTGTCTGGTATACAAACATTAAAGAATGCAGATATTGTTCATTGAGTCATTTCAGGTTACTATACAGAAGTTGTCCTTCTAAAATACTTAAATAAACTTTTTGAACCGTTTACATTTCATTTATTGGCAAAAACATAATATAACCAGAAAAAAATGTGCATTTCTGGTAGGCACTAGTAGGAATAGGCAGTGCAGTAACGCATTCGTCGGTGTTTCCAGTTTACCAACGTTTAACAAATTTGAAAGAGCAAGGTTCATGATGTAGACACGTCCAACCTTGATAGCGAGATGATGACGTCACGAGTACACAACCATCTGGAAGTCCAAGTCAGGACTAACAGGGTGTCTTAGGCCTTCGTTATTTTAATATTTTACCTGTGTGAGCAAAAAGGCTATCACATGACATCTTGCAGGTTTCATATTCAGAATGGGTATATTTATCCAATCTGAAAACGGGGAACGCAAACTGCCCTAGCCTTCGAAACACCCTCCCATTGGCGGAGCACCATGACGCATTGGGTTGAAGGAGAAAGCAATGTATCATTGTATATACCTGACATGGTAAGCGAACGCTGAATAGAGGATTTGTTTAAGTTTAAGGAAAGTGTATCGTATTTTAAGCGAAATAATTGCAAGGAACACCAGATTGAGCAAGGCCCTACATACCAGATTGAGGAGGGCGAAGCGGAGTTCTTAGATAGTCATGTGGCCACCTTTTAGGGGGAGAGGTGGTAGCGCAAGTGTTGATGTGAGGACAAGGACTGAGAAAACAAAGAAGCCCAAACGAGTCAGACAAGGGTGTAAATGTGGGTATTGTGGTGTTAAACTCACGGACCAAAGCATCCATAAGCATTCCAAGGAGAAACATACAGGCCAGAAAGTATACCCAGTCTTCCCAGAGAGCCAGTTTGGACCTGGTCGGCGCTTCAATTGGACCAAGAAGCCTGTTCAGCTGGATGAAGGAGGTAAGCATGCCAAAGCCATTAACAAATTATGTACAATATTTTTTAAAGTATTTATGTACTATGTTCTGTATTTTGCTGACTTCCTGTGATTACTTATGTGATGATATATGATGACTTCCATGCAGTTAGCGAAGGTGAGGTGTTGTGATATTGTTGCCACCTGCGTGGTGAGCGTGGTGATTGTGCCTGCCACCTCGCGGCGTCGGTGTGAAGCGGTGTTGGCTGCCGTGATGTGTAGATGGCAGCACTCGTCTTGTTCAACTGGCGGCACGTCAGTTTTCCGGGAATACAGGTTCCGACGTGGCGCAGGGAACCACTAGCGGATCCAGGGGGGGGGGGGGGGGGGGGGGGGGGGGCGGGCGGGCGGGCGGGCGCATGGCGGCCATGCCCCCCAAACGACTGAAATTGGACCAAAATTGACACATTTCCTGATATAGAAGAAAATCTAAGCAACTTTTACTAAGGAAAGTTTGTTTTAAGTCACCTATCAATCGATAAGCAAGCGAAATCCGATGAGTTTTCGGAATTGTGTGAGACTTTGGAATTTGACCCCCCCCCCTAAAAAAACATCCGTGCCCCCCCCCCCCCCCCCACCACCCGTGTCTCTCAAACCACCCGTGCCCCCCCCAAAAAAAACACCCCTGCCCCCCTCCAAAAAAGACACCCGTGCCCCCCCCAAAAAAAAAAACGTTCCGGATCCGCTAATGCAGGGAACACGTGGTAGAAGAACTAAAGTAGGTGGAAAACCGCGGCTGGAAGGTGGCCGTTAGGCCCAGTGGCTTCGAAGTTAAATATGATACAAAAGTGATCCGAGATGTCTCCTGCTCGATGGCCCTGATGTGGGGAGACAGGTCAGAGTGAAGTTTGAATTTGGGCAGGCCGGGAGAGAGGCGGGCGGAGCAAATAATTATAAATCGAAGGCACTCAAACTGATTTTGTATGCGATGTCAGTTCAAGGATGACTCTTGTTCACCCAGTTCCAGTGACCCGATCTGGAAGGGTAACAACCTGTCGTCTCCGACTCCACGGTGAAAACGCTAGTCATAGTGTAGTGCTCGTTTTGTATTGACCGCATGGATTGTCTGTAGGCTGTTAGGATAATATATTTTACTTTTGTTGTCATTCCCTTGTCTGTCTGATTTGCCTGTGTTGATTCGACTTAGCTATTATATTCGGAGGTAGGAAAATACTTCATTGTGTCGAGAAGTCTGGAATGATCATATGGGATATGCTTTCAATGACTTTTGATCGGTATTTGTCGATGCAGCGATCATCAAATGTGATATTCTAGAGAGAACTGAATTAATGCTGCTAAATTCACACTCCCGTCTGATATCCAAATATATGATGACAGATTCATGTGATTTGCCGAGTTAGGCTGCCATGATTGAGACGTCCGTGAAGTTTATTTCTCTGCAAGTTACCTGAGTTGAGCTGAAGAACATTATCTTCTTTCAAAATCGAACGTATCATTGATTGGAATGAAAATTGTGTAGGAAATGTTTGGTTAAAAGTATGCAAGGTCATGCCACACTGTATCCATATCTTAAATTGCACATTAGCGAAATTACCTTAAAGGAAACGTAATTTGTAACATGTAGGGAGTCTTAACAACCATCGATTTTCATATTTGGTCAGGACAACCGAGGCACAAGCTTCAGCTGTTGGTCGACAACCACGGATACGTTTTTTTAGCCCTGTTCGAAACAGACACATGCGCGCACACGAGCGCTGGTCTGAGCACACCAAGCGGCTGCCCCCTCTCAAGGTTGGTGACACAGTTACCTACAGAACCAGATGGGGAGATCACCCAAGAAGTGGGACAAAACGGGTCGTGTCGTGGAGGTGCGCCAGCACAACCAGTATGTAGTGCGCATCGACGGAAGCGGCCGGGCAACCCTGCGCAATCGCCAGTTCCTGCGCAGATACAGCCCGGTTGTCCCCAACCGCAGCCCACGTCTGGATGAACTGCTCGACAGCCTGCGTCACCGTCATCCGTCGCCCCCCATACGACCACAAGCACCCCCGGCGGCAGGAGCGACGCCTCTGCCACCAACACCATCTCCAGCTCCACACTCTTCGCCTCCATCACCGACCAGTCGCCGTCAGTCGCCGGAACCATCGACGCCGGCGTGCGCACCCCGCACGCCGCCACGATCCATCGCGCCTGCATCTCCTCAGCAGAACACCCGGCCACGAGCCCTGAAGCCAGTGGAAGCCCCGCAATGGCAGGACCCGCCGCCGATGGTGGACACCCCACTCGTGCCGGCACCGTCCCCTGCACCAACAACCCTACGACACAGCAATCGGCCACGGTCCCAAAAACCGATCCGCTACCGCGACCCCAGCTTCACGCAGTGACACACTTGTGTATATCACCTATGTCCCTATATATGTCCTATGTACCATGTTTATGTCTCGAGCCATTGATCGTTAGAGTTACCATGTTGGACTATGTCCCCTGTCGTTTATCGCGACAATTGTTTGCTAACTGAGAAACTTTGTTTCTTTTCAAGCTCCCAAAGACTTGGGGGGAGATAGAGAGGTATGACCTGTAACACCTTCTGTATTTGTTCCAGATATGTGCCCGACATTCAATATATGAAATAAGCAACTTGCCTATCTACTTTCCACGCATCTTTAGCGACTTCCCGCCTTCGCGTCGGTCGAAACATCAAAAATCGCGGACGAGTGTCGTCGGCCGGCCATCTGCGGACCGGCGGAAAAAAGTTGATTCGAACGAGCTTTTTTCCGCAACTGAACGCCGCGGAACCGCGGACAACATAATTGATCAGGCTAACAGTGACGAATCTATGCAAGATAGAGGTACAAATTTTACACAGCATGCTCTTGCCGCTGTGAAATTTATAATGTAAAAGTTCCGTGGTTCTAAACTACATCTTCGTCGAAAAATGGCCATCATTAGGTTACCTTGGGACAGGCTGTAGGCACAGGTTGCGACATGCTGTAGGTCGGCGGGTCGGAATCTCGCGAGCAGACAGCGACGAATTCGCCAGAACAAGGACGATATTCCGTGGTATCGCCGCGATTTTCCCAGGCGGAATTTCGCAGTGATATCGGGCGCCGAATGCGCAGTGTGCGGCCGCCTTTAGTACAATGGCCAATCTCTCAGAAAATAACTATATTATAAGAAAATGCGGTAGAATAGAGAGCACATACACATGCACATATGACATACACACACACGACACACCATGATGGGTCCCTGAAAACATGTATCACATGTATCAGAGGCAGACACGCCGCTCGCTAAAGCCTAAACCCGACCGTCGATGGCCGAGTAAAAGAGGATGTAGCCGGCCGGGCTCTGCACGGCACTGCTGTTCAGCTGGTGCACCTCTTGGTCGTCGAACTTGTGCCAGCGGCCCGAGTTGACGCATCTACAGAAGGCCGTGTAGTGTCCGCTCTCCATCGATCCGGAGTGGTTCACTACGCCGTAGAGGTGGTACTTGTGGTGACGGTATGGCGCCTCCTGGTTGAGGACGTGAGGCGACATGTCCAGGTTTTCCAGCGGGAATTGCAAGTTTGACTGGTTTTTCCGCCAGAGGCCATCGATGCAAAACCTCTGTATATGAATGATGAGCACGGGCGGCAGGCGCCAGATGTCAAGCCGCTTGGTGGCCTCAGTGCTGCTCTTGCATTTTGGACACGTCCAGCCGCTGATGGTGTCCCCAGCCATGTAAAGCTCGATGCACTCGTACAGCGAACTGCAGCTCGGTTTGGCAGGCATAGGTACGGAGAGGTGTGAGAACGTCTCGAACTTGGTCGATTGGTGGCCACAGCACGAGCACCGCAACGTCGACTTGTGCTGTCCCCAGAGAAGGTTCAGGATGAACGAACGGTTGCTGCCCTTGAAATCGTCCCACGCAAGCTTAGCAGCGCGCGCGTCCGACACACCATCGTTCTTCTGCTCCTTGAGCGGTTGTTTGCGGTGCACCTCGCTCAAGTCATCAAAATAACTACAACATATATAAAAGTCGTCTTTGTGAAAGAGGTCGCTGACAATGCCGCACGATATTTAGACGCATATTTCTTGCTTGAATTCCTTGAATTCCTCCAATGAAACGCCGCGATTTCAAGTGTAGGGCCTCTCTATGTATATAAGATCTCTATGCTGGCCACGACTGGACCAGAGCACCAGTGATGTCATGGCTAATGCCTTGTCGCTCGGCAGCCGATACATAAGGAATCCCGGGATGACACCCACCGGTTACGTCATCCATGAGAGGTCTATGATACTTGATAGAGGTTATCTTTACAGACCTTGATAGAGGTAAAAAATATTTATGCAAAGGTTAAAAGGCGGTTTATTGCGGATAAATCCAAGGCCCTATAAGATAAATAATTTGCCTTATAAGTCAGTGGATCAGGATAAATCAGCGAAGTAAGGTCTTCATGGCTTTGTGATTGGCTTTGGATTCGCCTGATTCCCCTTTGGCATAAGCTTTAGTTTCATTTCCACCCGGTCATCGTTTAATGTGGATTGCTCATTGTCACCGGATTAAACATAATTATTTTGTCATGGTCTTCATACTTCTACCACTTAATATTGTGTACTACTCTTAGTTTTACTCATAATGTTAACATTTGTGATGTGTAATCGTGAGGCATCTGAACGGTTGTGTGGAGGATGTGAATCAAGGGTTGTATAGATGGTAACGGTGGGCATTTGTGAATGGTTGTGTGAAGGATTTGAATCAAGGGTTGTATAGACGGTAACAGTGGGGCTGGTGTCACCATCGCTACTGGCGTCTCACGAAAATCAAGGTTCAAGGTTACTATAAATCAAGGTTGGTCTGGATACATGTGATATGGAAGCCCTAGATGACAATGGTGACATCACTAGATTATGGGTTTATGGCTGGTGTGTGTATTTTTTAGTAAGTGATACTGCTGTCGCTGTGTGCTATTTTTAACCGGTGATTACCAAAAAAATAGCTATTTAACGATCCCATGGACCCAGGACCAGTGTGACAGGAAACAACTAACCTAACCTAACCCCACCATTAAGTCTGATCGGGATAAAACCTAATATTCGCTTGTCATTAAGTGATTGGGACACAAATTCAGATTCGCTTGTAGCCATTCAGTCTGATTGTGACGAAACATAAGATTCACTTGTAGCCATTAAGTCTGACCAGGATGCAACCTAAGATTCGCTCATAGCCATTCAGTCCGATCAGGACGAAACCTAAGATTTGTTTGTAGCCATTAAGTCTGATCGGGACAAAACCTAAGATTCGCTTGTAGCCATAAGTCTGATCTCAGGGTTGCCAGCCATAATCCCATAATCTAGTGATGTCATCATCGCCATCTACATCTTCCATATGTATCCAGACCAACCTTGATTTATAGTAACCTTGAACCTTCATTTTCGTGAGACGCCAGCTGCGTCGGTGATGCCAGCCCCATTGTTACTGTATAGACTGTAGTTTGGGCCTGCTAAGGACGGATGGATTGGGTCAGCTACTGCTTGCTAAGGATGAAATCAGAGTTTGATGCATGCATGATGCATTTGCTGCCATTGGTTTACTGCCTGTTGCTGGTTTTGGATGTGCCCATTATATGCACCCATTGCTCTTTGCCAACTCAGTCTTGACATGCATTTGTGGGAAAATGGAATGTTGCTAACCCTTATAGTGACATCACCATGATTGTTCATACTTCATAGCCAATATAATGGTGTTTGGCCCTCCTGGCTGCCCCCCCCCCCCTACCTGTATGCACCCTGGAATGAGGGCACTGAGTTGAGACAGACATATTGTCCTTTTACACTGACTAGACTTTGCCTATGGTATGCAGCTTCCCTGTATTCACTGTCATAGAAAACTGACTATGCAAGCCATTCATTGTTGGTTTATGTGGTTACATACATACATTGCTAGACATATGCACATAAGTGTTTTATTTAACATTTGTGCCCCCCCCCCCCTTAAAGCTCCTTAAGGCTCAAGTAAACTTGAGTGAATCAAAATTACAGTATTATTTTACCTGGAGTCCAACTACAAGTTCATGCATACATTTTGCACTCCAAGTTCTTTTAGTGTGGTGATTGAAAATCTGATACTCATTTTTTGGGCAAATCAACCATCAAATCATCCTAACTGACATAGATCTGCTGCTGCTATGCTAGAATGCTGTTGCTAGAAAATGCAAAATGTATGCAGGCCTGTTCACGGGGTCTGCGGCCGCCGCGGCTCCTGCGGCCAAAAGGGCGGGGCTTAATCGTCAGCCAATCACGAAAGAGCAGATCCGGGAGGAGAGACTCTCCGCTCTGCGGCTCCTGCGGTTGCTCGGGAGCAGCCGCAAAAGAACTTCGACATAAATGGCGCGCGTCTGACAAAGGTTGCACACTGTTTTGTTGATATCGCAGCTCACTGGCGGTTGTTTGACCAAAAATGACAACTCGTAGTGACTCGTAGATATTCATGTAGTTGAGTGGTTTTGAAAAACATTGAGGGTTTTCATGAAATTGTCTATTGTACCATTAATCGGACGCCATCAGCGGCCGCAAAAGTGTTCAAAGTTGTTCAAATTAAGCTCCGCCTCCTGGCTGCGGGAGCCGCGGCGGCAGCAGACCCCGTGAACAGGCCTCTGGTGTTGGACTTTGAGTACAATTTTACAAAAAATACTCACCAGACACTGACTGCTTTTGCTTACAGCTTGAAAATGTACAAGACCTGTTTCAAGAAATTATATTCTGTTTGGTGTTCCATTATTTCCTAAGCAAGAGATTCAAAATTGTATGAAGTATGCTTATGCATAGTTTTGTATAATCTGTTAAAGTGTCAGAAATTTGAAAATGGAATTGTGATGGCATTTTCTCTTGTCCAGTGGAAAGGTTGTGCTGAACCTTATCTTTCCTATGCTAATATTTATGATATTTAAATAATACAAATATATGGAAGTGTGTCAGTCTATCCAAACACCCTACAGATATCAGCCTTAAAGGGAGTGTGCCTACTCACATCGCTTAGTTGGGGTTATTGACACTGGTCTATAGAACACAATTTTCTGAATTGAACCAATACTTCATTTATCCAGATTCACCCTAGTTGCTGAGATATTCAAAGACTCCAGGAATTTGCTTGGGAGCAAAAGGTTATCGGGTAGACTCCAGAGGGCTTCCGCTACTAGAAGCACTGCAACTATCGATTAAACTGCTAGCATATTGTTAGCGCCGGCCAATAGCAATTCAACAAAACAGCTCGTGCACGCTGATAGCAGCAGCCGAACAGAAACTGGACGGCCATCATGTTTTCCGATGATGGCCATTTCGATGATGGCCGATGGCCATTTTTTGGAGAAGATATCAATTTAGAGCTACGAAACTTGCACATAATAAAGTTCACAGTGGCAAGAACGTGCTGTGCAAAGCTCGTCTTTCTATCTTGCATGATGTGACCGTAATTGTATTGTCTTATGTGCGCCGTTTTACATAACATCACCATAGTGGCGATCGTTTTATAGATATCGAAACAAAAATAAACAAGAAACAATATAAGTGAAAATTCAGCTAAAGGGGCTCCAGATGTGAATTTCATCATATACAACAATCAAACCAACAGCTACTTACCGTATGAAAAATATGTTTGACATTCCAAAACAGTAGGCACACTCCCTTTAAAGGAAACAGTCCACCTTATCAGTGTTTAATATG
Source organism: Chirona hameri (assembly GCA_036785665.1). Classification (NCBI taxonomy): domain Eukaryota; kingdom Metazoa; phylum Arthropoda; class Thecostraca; order Balanomorpha; family Balanidae; genus Chirona; species Chirona hameri. The sequence continues at coordinate 20,188 of JAXIVJ010012343.1, read as the reverse complement.
TACCGTACCATCGATCTCCCATCGCTGATCGGCTGATTTGTTGGTGTTACGTCCGGGTTTTGTTTACACTCTTTGGCACGTGGTCTCTGATCACGACGCTTCGCTAATATCCACTCAGCCGCCCGGGCGGCGCGGCGGCCCCTTGTCAGAGACTGTAGTAGGCGGCAGGCGGAGCCAGAGTCAGGTCAGGTCCACCCACTGGTGTTGTATGACGTCACGTGTCAGGCAAAGAGAAACTTACTTTTTCTCCACAGATATCCATCTGTGGTCCAAACCAGTCATTCGTGTTTTTGAACTCAAAATGTCCCTGCCCCCTTACTGCCAACTATCAAGCAATCTGTCAAGGAAATCCCGCTCTGTGTCCCTTATAAGGGCAACACATCAGCTTATCAGCGATGGGAGTCGAGGACGGATACTTGTGGTACGGTATATGTTAAACAAAAAACAAGGTTAACAGTTCCCTTTAAAGGGAATAGTCGACTTTAACATGGGGTTTTGAACTGAGATAGCAGAATTTAGCTTGGATATAGAAATCGTATGATCCACAGTTCGTTTTTCCCAAAACTACCTCAACGGCTCTAGAGCAGATTTTCGAACGATTCGCCGAGGTTTATACCAGATGGGAGGTTTATACCAGATTGACGGTGACGTCATAGCATTATAGCCAATTTTGTATGTTAAAGTCAACCGACCTGGGCTCTATTTCGCCAAACTTTGGGCCTTGGCGACTGCCGGCTGCGTAATTTGGAATGTAATATTGTGATCGGTCAAGACCCCGAAAAAGCAAGCAGGAAACTGCGGTGCGTTACCAAAAACCAGCGATTTGATGATCACCATTGACCAGTTGTCTACCGAGACGGTCTGGGGGATCCGGGGGGCGGGGGGGGGACAGCCCCCCGGTAGGTTCCGCAGCGCAGCGAGCGAATGCGAGCAGAACGTTCTAAACGTGGGTCCCTGCGACCGTAATTGCTGTAATGGTTAGGGCAGGTTTGATTATGTTATTACAATATTGTTTCCTGCCACATCCTGGTCCATGGGGATCGTCAAATCGATGTTTTTTGGTAACGCATCGCAGTTTCGTACTTGCTTTTTCGGGGTCTTCACTGATCGCAATATTACATTCCAAATTACGCAAACCGGCGCACATTAGCGCACTGTTTGCCTAATTCGATTCACCATAAACTTGGGAGGTGTGACGCGTTTATGACGTACAACTGAAAATGACATCTTGTATAATGTTGGATTTCAGCAAAATTTCCACAGTTCCCTGGTTTTATGACAAATTAATAGCAGAATCGTTATCTGCGTTCTCTGTGTAGTCATTTTATAGCATTCGCTCGAATCTACCAAGGTCGACTATTCCCTTTAATCTCAGAACTAGTTAAAACAGGTCATTCTTATTTTCTTTGTAAATACTAGTGTCCTTACAATTTGAAGTTTCCATATTTGTAGGGCTAACTTAATTTTCTTTGTGCATTGTATGGGGCTGGCATATTTGTATTTGGACGGCAAAAACTGTCTGCCCTGAATTTAGCTATGATGAACATGTTAACCAGCAAAGATAAACATTGCAATACTTCCTTTTCAGTGATATGCAGACGGTAGCATGAGAAAGTCACCATCAAAGACACTTGGAGACACGCTTCACCGGGCAGGTGTTTACACTTGCATGGGAGTTACTGGGGTAAGGACTTCCAGTACTCATAATAATGATGATGGACTTTGCTGATGGAAAATTGGTGGCCTTGTTCTTGAGTCATTTATCTTGTATGCACTGTGTATCCACCATTGACAATTCCCAGACACAGCAGATATCAGCCATTGTCACCCCTTACCTTGTTAAGTGGATATTGCACTGCTGTTCAGCTATTTGATGTGTGGTGAATATTAAGGTGGGTGGAGGCAGAACCAAGTGGGTCTGCGACTCCTTGTGTTATTTCTTATATTATGCCTCCACTTCACCTACATCTAATGTGGTGTGTTATGTGTCTGCTAGAATCATAGTGATACATGTGTATTGCCATTCTAACCCATGTCCACCAAGGCCGCCGACCTTCTCTAAACTGCCGGGGAACTGAATAGCAGCAGTGTACTGTCACATTGGTTGTAGGTATCCCCCACCATATCCCCCGCCTGTTCATGACGCCCCAAATCGTTCAGTTCTGCTCGGCACCGTGACCTGCGTGGTAGCCTGCGCCGTGACCTGCGCCGTAACCTGCGCCGTAACCTGCGCCGTAACTTGCGCCGTAACCTGCGCCGTAACCTGCGCCGTAGCCCATAACCTGCGCCGTAACCTGCGCCGTAACCTGCGCCGTAGCCCATAACCTGTGCCGTAACCTGCGCCGTAACCTGCGCCGTAACCTGCGCCGTAACCTGCGCCGTAACCTGCGCCGTAACCTGCGCCGTGACCTGCACTGCCCTCAGGTGTGTCTGGTCTACTGCGGCTGGCACGCTTACACGTTCCTGACCAAGATCAAGCCGCAGCGGGAGCAGCTGCTGCAGGAGAAAAAACGACAGCTGCTGGACGAGGGCGCCGTGGCCGAGCGTGACCTCCAGGAGGGCACCCCGCGCGTCAACTACTGAGATGGCGCTCAAGCTGGGCAGAGCTGCCTGGCCGCGGCTGGCGGCACAGATGGCTCTGGCGGCACGGCCGGTGGTCGTACCGCTCAGCCGCGCCGCCCACGGAGACGCCGTGAGTGGGGTGTTGTGTAGGGTGACCTGATGCGGGACGAGTGGGTGGTGTCCCGTGGGTGGGGTGGGGTGTAGGGTGACCTGATGCGGGAAGAGTGGGTGGTGTCCTGTGAGTGTTGTGTTGTGCAGGGTGACCTGATGCGGGAAGAGTGGGTGGTGTCCTGTGAGTGTTGTGCTGTGTAGGGTGACCTGATGCGGGAAGAGTGGGTGGTGTCCTGTGAGTGTTGTGTAGGGTGACCTGATGCGGGAAAAGTGGGTGGTGTCCTGTGAGTGTTGTGTTGTGTAGGGTGACCTGATGCGGGAAGAGTGGGTGGTGTCCTGTGAGTGTTGTGTTGTGTAGGGTGACCTGATGCGGGAAGAGTGGGTGGTGTCCTGTGAGTGTTGTGTTGTGTAGGGTGAACTGATGCGGGAAGAGTGGGTGGTGTCCTGTGAGTGTTGTGTTGTGTAGGGTGACCTGATGCGGGAAGAGTGGGTGGTGTCCCGTGGGTGGGGTGGGGTGTAGGGTGACCTGATGCGGGAAGAGTGGGTGGTGTCCTGTGAGTGTTGTGTTGTGTAGGGTGACCTGATGCGGGAAGAGTGGGTGGTGTCCTGTGAGTGTTGTGTTGTGTAGGGTGACCTGATGCGGGAAGAGTGGGTGGTGTCCCGTGGGTGGGGTGGGGTGTAGGGTGACCTGATGCGGGAAGAGTGGGTGGTGTCCTGTGAGTGTTGTGTTGTGTAGGGTGACCTGATGCGGGAAGAGTGGGTGGTGTCCTGTGAGTGTTGTGTCGTGTAGGGTGACCTGATGCGGGAAGAGTGGGTGGTGTCCTGTGAGTGTTGTGTTGTGTAGGGTGACCTGATGCGGGAAGAGTGGGTGGTGTCCCGTGGGTGGGGTGGGGTGTAGGGTGACCTGATGCGGGAAGAGTGGGTGGTGTCCTGTGAGTGTTGTGTTGTGTAGGGTGACCTGATGCGGGAAGAGTGGGTGGTGTCCTGTGAGTGTTGTGCTGTGTAGGGTGACCTGATGCGGGAAGAGTGGGTGGTGTCCTGTGAGTGTTGTGTTGTGTAGGGTGACCTGATGCGGGAAGAGTGGGTGGTGTCCTGTGAGTGTTGTGTAGGGTGACCTGATGCGGGAGAAGTGGGTGGTGTCCTGTGAGTGTTGTGTTGTGTAGGGTGACCTGATGCGGGAAGAGTGGGTGGTGTCCTGTGAGTGTTGTGTTGTGTAGGGTGACCTGATGCGGGAAGAGTGGGTGGTGTCCTGTGAGTGTTGTGTTGTGTAGGGTGACCTGATGCGGGAAGAGTGGGTGGTGTCCTGTGAGTGTTGTGTTGTGTAGGGTGACCTGATGCGGGAAGAGTGGGTGGTGTCCTGTGAGTGTTGTGTTGTGTAGGGTGACCTGATGCGGGAAGAGTGGGTGGTGTCCTGTGAGTGTTGTGTTGTGTAGGGTGACCTGATGCGGGAAGAGTGGGTGGTGTCCTGTGAGTGTTGTGTTGTGTAGGGTGACCTGATGCGGGAAGAGTGGGTGGTGTCCTGTGAGTGTTGTGTTGTGTAGGGTGACCTGATGCGGGAAGAGTGGGTGGTGTCCTGTGAGTGTTGTGTAGGGTGACCTGATGCGGGAAGAGTGGGTGGTGTCCTGTGAGTGTTGTGTTGTGTAGGGTGACCTGATGCGGGAAGAGTGGGTGGTGTCCTGTGAGTGTTGTGTTGTGTAGGGTGACCTGATGCGGGAAGAGTGGGTGGTGTCCCGTGGGTGGGGTGGGGTGTAGGGTGACCTGATGCGGGAAGAGTGGGTGGTGTCCCGTGGGTGGGGTGGGGTGTAGGGTGACCTGATGCGGGAAGAGTGGGTGGTGTCCCGTGGGTGGGGTGGGGTGTAGGGTGACCTGATGCGGGAAGAGTGGGTGGTGTCCTGTGAGTGTTGTGTAGGGTGACCTGATGCGGGAAGAGTGGGTGGTGTCCTGTGAGTGTTGTGTTGTGTAGGGTGACCTGATGCGGGAAGAGTGGGTGGTGTCCCGTGGGTGGGGTGCTGTGTAGGGTGACCTGATGCGGGAGGAGTGGGTGGTGTCCTGTGAGTGTTGTGTTGTGTAGGGTGACCTGATGCGGGAGGAGTGGGTGGTGTCCTGTGAGTGTTGTGTTGTGTAGGGTGACCTGATGCGGGAGGAGTGGGTGGTGTCCCGTGGGTGGGGTGCTGTGTAGGGTGACCTGATGCGGGAAGAGTGGGTGGTGTCCTGTGAGTGTTGTGTTGTGTAGGGTGACCTGATGCGGGAAGAGTGGGTGGTGTCCTGTGAGTGTTGTGTAGGGTGACCTGATGCGGGAAGAGTGGGTGGTGTCCTGTGAGTGTTGTGTTGTGTAGGGTGACCTGATGCGGGAAGAGTGGGTGGTGTCCTGTGAGTGTTGTGTTGTGTAGGGTGACCTGATGCGGGAAGAGTGGGTGGTGTCCTGTGAGTGTTGTGTAGGGTGACCTGATGCGGGAAGAGTGGGTGGTGTCCTGTGAGTGTTGTGTTGTGTAGGGTGAACTGATGCGGGAAGAGTGGGTGGTGTCCTGTGAGTGTTGTGTTGTGTAGGGTGACCTGATGCGGGAAGAGTGGGTGGTGTCCTGTGAGTGTTGTGTTGTGTAGGGTGACCTGATGCGGGAAGAGTGGGTGGTGTCCTGTGAGTGTTGTGTTGTGTAGGGTGAACTGATGCGGGAAGAGTGGGTGGTGTCCTGTGAGTGTTGTGTTGTGTAGGTGGAGGCATGCGCGGCAGCGTGGAGAGAGAAAGAGAGTGGGCTGCGTCGTAGTGGTGAGTGTTGTTGTGTCCTGTGTGGGGTAAAGGAGAGGAAGTTGTGTGGGGTAAAGGAGAGGAAGTTGTGTGGGGGGTAAAAGAGAGGAAGTTGTGTGGGGTAAAGGAGAGGAAGGTGGTTATGACGGGGGCGGCGGGGGAGGAGTGGTATTTTAATTGGGCGGGGTTCGGCGCTGCAGGACCCAGGGCGCTGATGCTCGTAGGCTAGTGGATCGCGAGACATGCGCTGCGCCATGCGGAAAGCAGGAGTGCAGTACTATGCGCAAACTGAACTATTTTCTTTCCTAAACTGCATAAATGATTACAATATTAATTAATAAATGCCTGGATCGATAGGCTTGGGTGACCTCCCGGTAGGCATGGTCGTTGACGAGCAATGCAACGCGCAGAAGCAGACCTGTGACGTGGCGACTGTGTTCTGTGTTTCCCTCTGCAGGGCGACTTGGGTGTGCCCAAGATGCTGTGGAAGCTGGGCCGGCTCAACCACGTGGCCATCGCCACACCCGACCTGAAGAAATCCATCGCTCTATTCAGGTGCGCTCCCTCGCATGTGCGTGCCCAAACGGGCGCACGATTGTTGATCAAGTTATTTGAGTCTGTAATGGATAGGACTTGAATGGTAGAAGATGGTGACATGTGGGTTACTCGACTCCTCCTCGGTTGACTACAACTGAACATTTGTTTATTGTTGATCAAGAATCATTGAGGGGGGGGGGGGAAATAATCCCCTGGCTCGAAAATGGGGTGGGGGGGGGGGGGGGGGGGTCATGCCCCCCCCCACCGTGACGGAGCACCTGTCTAGTTTGAATATGTTGAATGCACTTTGTGTTATTCCCGTTTTTAAGTGTTTGCTATAATATCGGTCTACATGGACACAAACGTATCAAACCAAACATGTACATACATGTGCGAGCATTATCGTTCTTTGATCTTCACAGGGATGTGCTGGGTGCTGATGTCAGTGAACCCCAGGCGCTGCCGGCGCACGGAGTCCGCACCGTGTTCATCAACCTGGGCAACACTAAGCTGGAGCTGCTGCACCCGCTCGGGCCCGACAGCCCCATCAAGGTAACATAGCCAGATCATCATTAATCACACAGTGGTTAGCGGCTTTTCTGCCGCCAGCAGAGCAATACTCCGTATCTTATAATAGTGTATATTCACGCCTTTCTATGTCCATATTGTATATCATCTGTGGAAGGCAGGTGATTTCGATTATGTTTATTGGTATCCGTGTCGCTCAGACAATATACGACTTACCGTCCCCGTCTGTGATCCAGACCAGTGGTTCTCAAATGGATTGTTTTACCCCGCTTGGGGTAATGGCGCCGTGAGCTGGGTGATGGCGAGTGAGCACTGAGCAGCTAAGTGAGAAATCATAGTTGATTTGTTTGAGGATGACGCACAGAGCTCATACATCTCCCGGTTTCTGTTTCACCGTCACCAAATCATCGCAAAGAGAATAAAAAACAATCAATGCTATATTATACTGAGCTATGTGTCAAGGTTTACGCGTCTTGTTACACCCTGATGAGCACTGCTTTAGACTAAGAACAGCATACAATGTCACATGTATTCCTGTCCCTAGATGGCACTAGTAGTAAACGCCTGAAGTTATGCTGTACCGCATAGCTTGAAGCCGAGAGTTTTCTTGGCAGTGGCGGAGGGGGTAACGAGTCATTCTGGTCATCAAAAGGGGTAGTCATACTCTTGACTCTGAGAATCACTGATCTAGACCACCCCTGCGTCGGTCCGCCGCCAGAACTTCCTGGACAAGAACCCGTCGGGCGGCATGCACCACATCTGTATCGAGGTGGACAACATCGCCGAGGCGGTGGCTTCGCTGCAGCAGCAGCAGGTCCGCTGTCTGAACGAACCGCGGCCCGGCGCCACGGCAAGCCTGTCGTCTTCCTCCACCCCAAGGACTGCGCCGGTGTGCTGGTGGAGCTGGAGGAGGCGTAGGTGGCGCTCCGGTCGGTGGCAGTTGTAGAGGGCGCACCAGTCGGCTGGGTAGATGTGCGCTGTGGATTGAAGAGCTCTCAGTGTACCTCTGTACCAATGTGGATTTATATGGGATTGTATGGGCGACATTTCTGGTGTTCGTAGAATAAACTGTGTATGCTCTTACATCTGTGTATCGCATAGGAGCCGGCTGCCACGGAACTGGGCAGCTCAATTGGGTTGAACTCGCTTATGCTGCCTCGGTCAGACACTTCCCAATAGTTTTTCAGAAAATTAGCCATCTTGACTGGCCAAAATAAAGTTTAAAAAAACGTAAGCAGAGCCATTCCAAAATTATTTACATGGTATGCCATTTGGTGACTGTTAGGATATATTATCTATTTACATTTCTTATTTCAGTACATCACTTGTGGCATGCAGTTCAGTGTTGCTGTCGAATGTGCGGTGAGGACATTTAGCGGATGATTAGCACTGACTTCTACCGGGTAGGAACTGTTTCTTCATGCTACGAAGCAAGGTCTCTTAGTCACATCGATTGGTATTAAAGTGCAGTTCAAAGAAGCTTTGTAGACCACATCAAGCCTTGTCGGGAGTCTGCAGCCTGGAAGAGGAGGACGACCGGCTCAAATTGCATAGCGCTGTCCGTGACGTCAGCGCACCAGCCGATATGAATAGATGTGCCCGTGTGGGATCCTCGACCACTCGCTATTTTCAGCCGCACAAATATTGAGGCCGATGGAAAACATTTCATCAGTGCACGGAGATCTTGGCTACGTTTCACTCTCAATATCATATTTTTTTCCTTACGATATTGTATTTATCTTATTACAAGTTTACTTATACAGACATAAGTTTAGGGTCGGTTTCTTTCATCCGTTATTTGCCTTAAAGGAAATAGTTCACCTTCGGATTTTTTTTCAGAACATGATTTTATGATATTTTTTAATACAGTTTCTTTTTTGCTTTGTAAAAATGGTCCTACATCGCGCTAATTCAGGACAGAAGGTTGTAAATTATTGATTGTATGGTGTGCGTTATTGGTCTGCGCATGCTCCATGGCAGTGCTGGCACTTTCAGACGGTACGGTACATCATATATGCGCCGTATTCCTTCGCCAAAAAGTCAAATATCTTCGGCTGGAGAGTCTTTTCAGCCAAGAAAAGTTTTAGGTAAGGATTTCTCAACACGGGCTACAAAACTGCTATTTCAGTTCAAAACTCATGTTGAAGGTGAACTATTTCCTTTAATGTGGTGTTTAAAGCGTGCTATTACATTGATTTTTCGACCATTATGTATTGAGTTGAGATATCCAACTTACTATTTAAATAGTGTGTGTGTGTGTGTGTGTGTGTGTGTGTGTGTGTGTGTGTGTGTGTGTGTGTGTGTGTGTGTGTGTGTGTGTGTGTGTGTGTGTGTGTGTGTGTGTGTGTGTGTGTGTGTGTGTGTGTGTGTGTGTGTGTGTGTGTGTGTGTGTGTGTGTGTGTGTGTGTGTGTGTGTGTGTGTGTGTGTGTGTGTGTGTGTGTGTGTGTGTGTGTGTGTGTGTGTGTGTGTGTGTGTGTGTGTGTGTGTGTGTGTGTGTGTGTGTGTGTGTGTGTGTGTGTGTGTGTGTGTGTGTGTGTGTGTGTGTGTGTGTGTGTGTGTGTGTGTGTGTGTGTGTGTGTGTGTGTGTGTGTGTGTGTGTGTGTGTGTGTGTGTGTGTGTGTGTGTGTGTGTGTGTGTGTGTGTGTGTGTGTGTGTGTGTGTGTGTGTGTGTGTGTGTGTGTGTGTGTGTGTGTGTGTGTGTGTGTGTGTGTGTGTGTGTGTGTGTGTGTGTGTGTGTGTGTGTGTGTGTGTGTGTGTGTGTGTGTGTGTGTGTGTGTGTGTGTGTGTGTGTGTGTGTGTGTGTGTGTGTGTGTGTGTGTGTGTGTGTGTGTGTGTGTGTGTGTGTGTGTGTGTGTGTGTGTGTGTGTGTGTGTGTGTGTGTGTGTGTGTGTGTGTGTGTGTGTGTGTGTGTGTGTGTGTGTGTGTGTGTGTGTGTGTGTGTGTGTGTGTGTGTGTGTGTGTGTGTGTGTGTGTGTGTGTGTGTGTGTGTGTGTGTGTGTGTGTGTGTGTGTGTGTGTGTGTGTGTGGTGTGTGTGTGTGTGTGTGTGTGTGTGTGTGTGTGTGTGTGTGTGTGTGTGGTGTGTGTGTGTGTGTGTGTGTGTGTGTGTGTGTGTGTGTGTGTGTGTGTGTGTGTGTGTGTGTGTGTGTGTGTGTGTGTGTGTGTGTGTGTGTGTGTGTGTGTGTGTGTGTGTGTGTGTGTGTGTGTGTGTGTGTGTGTGTGTGTGTGTGTGTGTGTGTGTGTGTGTGTGTGTGTGTGTGTGTGTGTGTGTGTGTGTGTGTGTGTGTGTGTGTGTGTGTGTGTGTGTGTGTGTGTGTGTGTGTGTGTGTGTGTGTGTGTGTGTGTGTGTGTGTGTGTGTGTGTGTGTGTGTGTGTGTGTGTGTGTGTGTGTGTGTGTGTGTGTGTGTGTGTGTGTGGTGTGTGTGTGTGTGTGTGTTGTGTGTGTGTGTGTGTGTGTGTGTGTGTGTGTGTGTGTGTGTGTGTGTGTGTGTGTGTGTGTCTGTGTGTCTGTGTGTCTGTGTGTCTGTGTGTCTGTGTGTCTGTGTGTCTGTGTGTCTGTGTGTCTGTGTGTCTGTGTGTCTGTGTGTCTGTGGTCTGTGTGTCTGTGGCTGTGTGTCTGTGTGTCTGTGTGTCTGTGTGTCTTGTGTGTCTGTGTGTCTGTGTGTCTGTGTGTCTGTGTGTCTGTGTGTCTGTGTGTCTGTGTGTCTG